>CAUYUJ010014790.1:82500-95000 GCA_963575745.1 Prorocentrum cordatum
TGAGAGACCACCCCTCGCCCACCCCCTGTGGTGTCGAGAAAGTGACACGCCTGCTAGGCTTTGCGACAGTGTCGTGGATAGCGACGAGTGAGAGACACCCCTGCCCACCCCCTTTGGTGTCGAGAAAGTGCCACGCCTGCTAGGCTTTGCGCCAGTGTCGTGGATAGCGGCCGGGTGGAGACCACCCCCTGCGCACCCCCTGTGGTGTCGAGAAAAAGTGCCACGCCTGCTAGGCTTTGCGCCAGTGTCGTGGATAGGGACCGAGTGAGAGACCACCCCCTGCGCACCCCCCGTGGTGTCGAGAAAGTGCCACGCCTGCTAGCTTTGCGCAGTGTCGTTGCGCCGAGTGAGAGTCGTGTGCCACGCCTGCTAGCGGCCGAGCGGCCGAGCTGAGACCACCCCCTGCGCACCCCCTGTGGTGTCGAGAAAGTGCCACGCCTGCTAGCCTTTGCGCCAGTGTCGTGGATAGCGGCCGAGCTGAGAGACCACCCCCTGCGCACCCCCTGTGGTGTCGAGAAAGTGCCACGCCTGCTAGCCTTTGCGCCAGTGTCGTGGATAGCGGCCGAGCTGAGAGACCACCCCCTGCGCACCCCCTGTGGTGTCGAGAAAGTGCCACGCCTGCTAGGCTTTGCGCCAGTGTCGTGGATAGCGGCCGAGCTGAGAGACCACCCCCTGCGCACCCCCTGTGGTGTCGAGAAAGTGCCACGCCTGCTAGGCTTTGCGCCAGTGTCGTGGATAGCGGCCGAGCTGAGAGACCACCCCCTGCCCACCCCCTTTGGTGTCGAGAAAGTGCCACGCCTGCTAGGCTTTGCGCCAGTGTCGTGGATAGCGGCCGAGCTGAGAGACCAACCCCTGCGCACCCCCTGTGGTGTCGAGAAAGTGCCACGAGCTGTGCTGTGCTGTGCTGAGCTGAGCCGTGCTGGGCTGTGCTGAGCTGTGCTGAGCTGTGCTGAGCTGTGCTGTGCGCTGAGCTGAGCTGAGCTGTGTGCTGTGCTGTGCTGAGCTGTGTGCTGTGCTGAGCTGAGCTGTGCTGTGCTGTGCTGTGATGTGCTGTGCTGTGCTGAGCTGTGCTGTACGAAGAGTGAGGTGTGTGTCGCGGGTGCGGCGCGGCAGGGAAGAAAACCAGAACCCCACGAAGCATGTGGGGAATAATGACAATAATAATGATAATCGTTCCGTTACAGGCCCCAGGATGGCCCCAGGAGGGGCCCAGGGCGCCTAGAGGCCAAAAAGTCTACGAATCGATACTGGATACAAATAAAGTCCAATCGTTCCGTTCCGGGCCCCCGGAGGGACCAGGGGCGCCCAGGGGCGCCCTGAGGCCAAAAAGTCAACGAATCGATACCGGTTACAAATAAACAGTCGTCGTTGCATTCCAGGCTCCCCCTCCTCGTCCTCCTCGTCCTCTTCCTCATCCTCCTCTTCCTCCTCCTCCTCCTCCTCCTCTCCTCCTCCTCCTCCTCTCCCCTCCTCCTCCTCTCCTCTCGTCCTCCTCCTCCTCCTCCTCTCCTCTCTCCTCCTCCACCTCCTCCTCCTCCTCCTCCTCCTCCTCTCCTCCTCCTCCTCCCCCCCCTGTCCTCCTCCTCCTCCTCCTCCTTCTCTTCCCCCTCCTCCTTCTGCGAGGATTTCAATGGGAATCCTTCTGCGGAAGATATCAATGGGGATCCTTCCATGGAGGATTTCAGTCGGAGCCTTTTTGCAGCGGATTTCGTAAGGTCCCAGGAAGGGCCCAGGGCGCCTGGAGGCCAAAAAATCAGCGAATCGATACCGGATACAAAAGGAGTTCTAATCGTTCCGTTCCAAGCCTCAATAAAGCTCCTGGAGGGGCCCAGGGCGCCCGGAAGCCAAAAAAAAGCCAACGAATCGATACCGAATACAAATAAACTCTAATCAGAAAGGCCGGACGAGGAGGAGGAGGAGGAGGAGGAGGAGGAGGAGGAGGAGGAGGAGCTCCCGTGCCTGTATACACCACAGCGCTGGCAGCTACGAGCGCCGCGCTACGACCGACGCACCAATGCCTCTCAGAAACAGAACAACACTGCGTCCCCGAGAGCACCACGCGGCACGCACGCAATCGCTTACCCTCGCGAATACCACAACGTGCCTCTGAACACCACAGTAGCCTGCGAGCGCCGCAGGACGTCCGCGGTCGCCACTGGACGACCACCGTGACGTGAGGGAGGGGGGGGAGGCGGGGCCGGTCACGCCCGTGATCGCCAGGAGGTTTCCGAACGGGCTCTTGGGGCGGTCTTGGGGCCCTCTTGGGCGATCTTGGGCGCCTCTTTCTTGGGCCGTCTTGGGGCACCCTTGGGCCGTCTTGGGACTCTCTTGCGCCGTCGTGGCACCCTCGCTGGGTCTTGAGCTGATTTCTGGGGCCTCGTGGGCTGTCTTGGACCGTCGGAAGCACGAAACAGCGAGAACACGAAACACCTTCAAAAACCATCGAGAATTAGCCTGGCGAAGGACCCAGCCATATGCAGTTGTGAGCACCGTCTTTGAGAGCAACGCATTCGGAAGGGCTCCCGATGGGGCCACGAAATGCTGTCCTGGGCGGGGAGACGCATGCGAATGCAGCCACTGGGACCTTCGGTAGAGCTCCCTATGGGGCCACGAAACGCTGTCCTGGGTAGGGGAGACACATACAAACACCCCCACTGGGGCTTTCGGTGGAGCTACCTATGGGGCCACGACACGCTGTCCTGAGCGGGGGAGACGGATGCGAACACCCCCACTGGGGCCTTCGGTGGAGCTCTCTATGGGGTCACGAAACGCTGTCCTAGGCGGGGGAGACGGATGCGAACACCCCCACTGGGGCATTCGGTGGAGCTCCCTGTGGGGCCACGACACGCTGTCCTGGGTGGGGGAGACGCATGCGAACACCCCCACTTGGGCCTTCGGTGGAGCTCCCGATGGGGCCACGAAACGCTGTCCTGGGTGGGGGAGACGCATGCGAACACCCCCACTGGGGCCTTCGGTGGAGCTCCCTATGGGGCCACGAAACGCTGTCCTGGGCGGGGGAGACACATGCAAACACCCCCACTGGGGCTTTCGGTGGAGCTCCCTATGGGGCCACGACACGCTGTCCTGGGTGGGGGAGACGCATGCGAACACCCCCACTGGGGGCTTCGGTGGGGGGCCACGAAACGCTGTCCTGGGTGGGGGAGACGCATGCAAACACCCCGATTGAGGCCATCGGTGGAGCTCCCTATGGGGCCACGAAACGCTGTCCTGCGCAGGGGAGACGCATGCAAACACCCCGATTGAGGCCATCGGTGGAGTTCCCTGTGGGGCCACGAAACGCTGTCCTGGGTGGGGGAGACGCATGCGAACACCCCCACTGGGGCCTTCGGTGGAGCTCCCTATGGGGCCACGAAACGCTGTCCTGGGTGTGGGAGACGCATGCGAACACCGCGATTCTAGCTCCCGAGGGCCACGACACGCTGTCCTGGGTGGGGGAGACGCATGCGAACACCCCCACTGGGGCCTTCGGTGGAGCTCCCTATGGGGCCACGAAACGCTGTCCTGGGCGGGGGAGACGCATGCGAGCACCCCCACTGGGGCCTTCGGTGGAGCTCCCTATGGGGCCACGACGCTGTGAAATGATGATGATGCTGCTGCTGATGATGATGATGATGATGATGACGATGATGACGATGACGATCACGACGACGACGACGACGTCGACGAAGACGACGTCGACGACGACGATGAGGATGAGGATGAGGATGAGGATGAGGATGAGGATGAGGATGAGGATGAGGATGAGGATGAGGATGAGGATGAGGATGAGGATGAGATGATGATGGATGAGGATGAGGATGGAGGAGGATGAGGATGAGGATGAGGATGATGATGATGATGATGATGATGATGATGATGATGATGGTGATGGTGATGGTGATGGTGATGGTGATGGTGATGATGATGATGATGATGATGATGATGATGATGATGATGATGATGGAAGGAGGAGGGGGAAGGGGAGGAGGAAGGAAGGAACGAGGAGAGATTCGGGGCGCTGTCTCTTCTAAAGAGGACCCAACACCACAGGATGGTTGGGAAAAACATATTTGTTCCGCCTCCTGAGTGTCTCGTGGAAGTCCTTTTGAAGGCATCTTGGCCGTCTTGAAGCCCTCTTGGGCTGTCTTCAAGCCAAGGTTGGACAAACTTTGAAACGCTCTTGTGCGGTCTTGGGCTCTCTTGGAGCGCTCTTGGGCCATCATGGCGCCCTCTCGGACGTCTCTCGGCCCCCTTTAATCTTTTTTGGCGCCCCCCGCCGGGCCAGAAACGGCGGGAAGACAAATCAGTGCACTTTGGGGGGCCCCGGGACCCTCTGCCCATACATATATATATATATATATGTATATATACATGTACATGTACATGTACATGTACATGTACATATACATATACATATACATACGTATGAGGCGGAAGGTTTTTTTTTACTACGTCGGCTCCTGGAGGTCGGGACGCCTTCCCCAGGACCAGTTTTGCATCCTCGTTTTTTGATGGTCCCGGACCCGGCTGAGGGCCACCAGTGGTCGCAAACGGCCGCAGACCTCCCGTCGTGATCCTTTGATGACGCGAGGGGGTCTGGGGGGAGGGGCGAGAGGAGGGAGGGATGCCCGGTCTTCTGGCGCCGTGATTTTTTCGCTATGCGTCGGCTGATTGAAGTCTGGCCCCTTCCACTGGACCGGCTTGTCATCCTGACCAAGATTCCGAGATCGTGATTTTTTCAATGCGGGGTCCCTGGAGTGGACCCGAGGTCCGAACAACTTCCACAAGCCCGGAGTTTCGTCCTAAATGTTTGACGGTCCCGGGGCCCGTTGGGGGCGTCAGGATGCCGAGAGTTGTCCGGAAGCTTCGGGATCGGCCAGAGTACCTCAGGGCGTCTGGGGAGAGGGACCTTGGGAGCCTCTTGGGGCTTCCTGCCGGCCCCGTGGGGCCCGCTTGAGTTTTTGTTCGGGGGCTCTTGGAAGTTTCTTGGGGTCTCCGGGGTGCTTTTTGGGGAGGATGGCTCGAAATGTCGGGTGGGGTACCCCTCGGGGCTGTGTGGGGAAGCTGTCCGGTGGCCCTCTGGGACCGTCTTGGGGGCCCCCTGGACAGTCGAAGGCCCCTCTGGGGCCGTCTTGGAGACCTCTTGGAACTCTCTTTGGCCGTCTTGGGGCGATATGGTCGGCTCCTGGGGCCGTCTTCAACGCGGTCGAGGCCGAAGCGGTGAATATCGTAAAAATGTACGTTCTCCGAAGGGAATGGGGCCATTTTTCCTTCTGGAGGCGCTCTTGGGAGTCCTCTTGGGGGACCCGTCGTGGGGGCTCCCGGAGGCCGTCTTGGAGCCATCGTCGGCGTGTTGGAGCGACAATTTGGGGATTCTGGGCCCTCGTGGACGTTTGGAGATCTCCTTGGACTCTCGGGTGGCGTTTCGGGGCTGTCTGGGGCTGTCTCGAGGGAGCCCCAGAGGCCCCCCTGGGGCCTTCTGGGACCGTCTTGGGGACCTCCTGGACAGTCGAGGGCCCCTCTTAAGCTGACTTGGAGGCCTCTGGGAACTCTCTTTGGCCTCTTGGGGCGTTCTTGTCAGCTCCTGGGGCCGTCTTCGAGGCGGTCGACGACGAAGCGGTGAACATCGTAAAAATACACGTTCTCCGAAGGGAATGGGGCCATTTTTGCTTCTGGAGGCGCTCTTGGGAGTCCTCTTGGGGGTCTCGGGCCGTCGTGGGGGCTCCCGGAGGCCGTCTTGGAGCCGTCAGTGCACGCGCACCCACCCCCCTCGCGGAGAAAGGGGGGAGGTGAGGGTCGCTCTTTTCCTCGAGCAACAAAGGGCTGCAGGATTTCCTGGATCCTCCAGGACAGTCTAGATTATATTTTATATAATCATATATCTATGTGAAACTACAAACTTCCTAGCACCTCTCCTTGGGCGCTGGAAGCGGCTCGGCCTCCAGCCAAGAAAAGTGAGCCACAGGGAAGCCTCTTTGTGCTCCCTGGGCAGGCGTCGCAACGGCGCTGGCCCCCTAAACCCATCGCGGGGCTACCCGCTGAGGGCAGGCGCGGGGCAAACCGCAGCCTGTAAAACAAAGCTCACCCTCGGCCGTCGTAGTGCTTCCTGCGACCATTCTCCTAGCCCTCTCCGTGGATCACCTGAGAGCCTCTGGAACGGTCTCGGCACTCGCCCTTGAACGTCTCGATCCACTTCTGCGCAGCCTCTGGACTGCTGATGTCCTGCAAGCTAAGCTTGGCAAGAGGTCCATGCGCTGTAGCCATCACCCGCAGCTGCTCGATCTCCTTGGCCTGGCGATCCGACAGAACACCTCCGTGCTTGATCATCCTCGTGACCAGGTCTTCTTTGATCCCTGACACGGCCAGGCTCTTGGCCTTCAAGACAGCTCGCAGCTCAGCCACAAGAAACGTGTTTAAGAGCTTGTGCCTTGCACCTTTGTCCTGCTGTGCACACACGGTCTTGAACTCGACGTCAGCCCGCGCAGATGGTGGGCAAGTGCTTCCAGAGGCGGGGCTAACCGCACCCTGGAGGAAGAACTTGTCGTAGAAGTTCTTGAAGTAGCAACCACACCAGCACCCCAATAAGAAAGTACTCGCTGCAGTCACCATAACAAGTCCCAACATCAAGTAGAACCTGAACTCCTCGCTCTCCACATAGTGGCTGACAGGCGCGGGGCAAACCGCAACCTCGTCAGATCCTCCGTACACTGTCACCTTCTCGCCTGACGCCTTCGTCACGACCTCCGTGAAAACTGCCATTGCGCTCAAGCCCGTCATCTGCTTTCCGAACCTGAGGTTGAGAGTGGTGCAATGCTTCTCGATTGTCGGCCACTCGCTGTACTTCGTGAGCATGTCGGCTGTCATCTTGCTGGTGTCCTCCTTGTGAAGCTCGAACGCCTTGAGACGCAACCGCTCCTGAATCCACAAGTACCTCAGCTCCAGATGCCTGACCTTGCCCACCCCAACTCGGCTGCACATGCCACGTCCAGCTGTGCTGTCACTATAGATCTTCAGGTTGCAGGGCCTCTGGGTCTCGATCAGGTAAGTCTTACACTGAAGTCCTCTGGCTGTCGCACTTCCCGTAGCATACATCTCGGATTCCCCTGAACTTAGGGCTATCGTACTCTGCGTCACTGAGTAGCAGTCCCAAGTGTGGTCGCCATACCTCACAGCTCCTCCACTGGTAGATCGCCGCTGTAGTTCACTCGTAGGTGCCCAATCCGCATCACCATCTACACGAATGCCTTCAGGAGTACCTTGAAGTGGGTAACACCAGACCAAAACAGGCTGTCCTTCGTAGTACCTTCCAAGTCGCTGAACACGCGCATGCATCAAGACGTTCGGGTTGGAGACGTGCTGCATCGCTGTCTTGCTGGCGTACATCGTGTCGGGCCTGTCCGAAGAAAGGTAAAGAGCGGTGCCTGCTGCACCCGCCACTTCTCGAGCACGATCCTTGGAAAGAAGGTCTAGGCTGTCTCGTCGGCCTTGTCCTGTAGCTTTCGTTCCTGGAGTAGGAGCTGGTTTACAACCTCGCTTCTGCGTCCACTTGATCATGAAGTCCACATGCTTGGGATCGGCAGTCCAGAAGAAACCTGGCTCCTCGCAACCTGGCAACTTGTCGGTGTAGCCGATCGTCCTCTTGAGGTATGTAGTCTGCCCCACCGCTCCTGGTCCAAGTCTGGCGCTGGCCGTGACCTCAAACTGCTGCTTCAACAACTCGTCCAGCTCGTCCAGCTGCTCGTCGTAGCCTTCAGCAAGAAAGTCATCGCCATGGCAGATCGCTGTGCTATCCTCGTCGAAGGGGGCTGTGTTGGGGCTAGCAGGTAAGTAGAACACGTTAGGAGTTCCAACCAAGCATTCCCAATGGCCGTCGTCCATAGTAGTTCTCACAAGCTCACCCCACATCTGCGACGCCTTCCTGGTACCGTTCATGGCCTTGCGTAACCACCAGCACCTTCCAGGCGGACACAGCTCTCTCCCAGGATGCACGTAGATCGTCTCGTCTAAGTCAGCGTTGAAGAAAGCCTTCCTGACGTCCCAGACTTGTATCTTCCGCAGGTGCTGCCCGCTGGAAGTTGGACTTGAAGCGGCACGGCTCAGCGTCGCTCTGACAATCATGAGCGGGGGCGTGCCTTGGTGGTTGTCCTCCCTGACCTCGTACTTGTTCACCTCGGTTGCTACGAACCTCCACCTGACCTTTCCTTCTTTCATGTGGGCTATCGGGAAACCTCCAATGTGCTTGCCGTCAGTCGCCGTCGATGTCGCCACTTCCACGTAGACCCCGTAGTCTTTCATGGCCTGCAGCTCGTCGTCGCGACCCTTCTGATACAGGTCCTCATCCAGAGGCTCTCCAGTATAGTAATCGTAGTGTATCGTCTTTGGGCTCCACTGGTCTTTCTCATGCAGCTCGGCGCTCACCTCAACCATCTGCTCCACCTGCTGATCCTCAGGATCTCCGAAGTGGCTCCTGATTGTGCCGATGTGGCTCATCAAACATCTCCTGCATGCACACTCAGCTTGGTGGCATTCTCGTAGCTGGCATCGTGACGAGTGCTTCTCACACCTCTCGGAACATCTCGCACTGCGCTTTGGGTGTGGATCCCACATGGGGTCGAAGCTCTCGTCGTAGCCCTCCTCGCAGACTGCCAACTCACAGACAGAGAGATGCCCAATGCTTGCTACCCTGGGCTTCTTGACCTCAGCTCCTTCACGAACTTCACCTGGGGCACTTCGCCGAAAGTCGCTCCTGAGCTCGCCACTCTCCGTGTCCATGGCTGTCTGCACCTCAGCCTCTCCTGGGCCAGGGACCATAGCTACGTCGCTGGCAGCAGGTGCGGGGCTCACCGCAACCTCACTGCTGCTTGATGCCGCTGCTCCTCCTGGTGCGGCTCCAGGCGCGGGGCTACCCGCAGCCGGTGCTGGCACCACGACTGTAGCCTCAGGGGCCACAGGGTCCTTTGCCAACTTCTCGCGCAGCAAGTCGGCCTGAATGGTCTCGAAACGCTGTCGGCAGGCTGCCGAATGCGAACCGTATCCTGTACTGCACTTCCTGCACTCGTCAGTAGGACCATGAGCATCGATCATGCGCTCCGTGATGTACATGCTGCGTCCGATCGTTCCTGAACTCTTGTCGGGCGTCTGCTTCCAGGGCGTCACCCTGATGTGCTGGATGAGCTCGGGCTGCCATCTGAACTCCTCAGGCATCCTTCGCACCGTTCTGACCTTCTGCACTCCACGTTCAGGATCGATCACGAGATGTGTATCGTCCAGCTCACTCTTACCAACCCAGATTCCTTTTGCGAAGCGGGCTTCCCATTTGCCACGTCCCGCGGCAACTCTGGCTGAGATCCGATACCAGACCTGCTCACCCATCTCCGCAATCTCGCCGTTGTACTCTTTGCCGTAGAGCATCTTGTAGGAGGAACCTCCGTGACTGCGAGGCTGGAATCTGGTAATCATCCACCCCACTGAGTTCACAAGCCATGGCACGATCGGATCCGTCATCTTGATCTCACAGCCCAGCTTGTGCTCCAGCTTCAGCTTGTAGGCTCGAAGTAGACCAGCTGCTAGCTTGTTAGCTCCTTCAGCGTAGCCTGCACTTTGCTTGGAAAAGGGCGGTGATCCCCGCACCAAGGTTGAGTGTGATCTGCGATCTCGAACTGCCTGCGCCAGAGCCATGGTGGCAGGCTCCTGGTCTGTCTGAAGTATGACTGTTGTGTGGCCCCAAGCTTCCAGCACGCCTAGCAGGAAGGACACCTTGTAGTCATCCGTCTCCTTGTTCGCGTACAACGTCGCCTGAGCCAAGATCTTACAGTCGATAACATTCAAGACAGAGACCGCTTGGTCTAGCTCGGCCTTCGTGACCGACATCTTCTCCCTGATGCTGAAGTAACCTCCTTTAAGCTTGTACTTCGCAGCCAGCTGGTCCGTCCCTACGTAAAAGATGTCGAACATGACCTTCGGGATCTTGTTCTCATCAGCTGGTTCCTGAGCGTGGTGTGGGTCATCGTCTGCTCGAGCCTGCACGCAGATGGGACACCAAGGCCGAAAAGGTAGATGATGCCCTTCGTGCGCGGCTCTCTCCGCAGCACTAGGTTGGTGAGGAGTCTTCAACACTCTCGTTGGCACAGTTGTGGTCTCATCAGCTTCAGGACCTAGAACCTTCGGCAAAGATCCAGCTTCCTGTTCAGCTGGTACCTTCCTCGGTAGCGTCTTTCGGACCGCAGCTACCTTTGAAGCTTCTGGTTGAGTCTGGCCGTCGATGATGTGATCGTACTCTAAGTAGTAGTTGCCTTGGTGACGCCGTAGAGGTACGAACTCAGCTCCGTCAGGTGGCTCGACGGTACCGTTGATGATCCAGTGACCTGCAGGGCTATGAAGAACACTCTGACCACGTTGTACTACAGCATCTGTAGCCACAACTGGGTACTCCACATCGGCAACCTCTGCACCGACTTGAATAACCTCTCCTCCTCGGGATAGGTTCAGCTCCACGTGGCCGTACCTCTCGATCTCCTCGCCTCCTATGCCCTTCAAGCCGACAACGTTGCTGTCCGTCGGCGTGTAGTTATGCTTGGTCACCTGTGATCTCGGTATCGCACTGATCTGCGCACCTGAGTCGAGCATGATCGCATTCCGAAGCGGGGCTAACCGCAATCGGTCATCTGCAGGGCTCTGATCTTCATCCACGGGCCGAAGACCAGCGACGGTGACATGCCTGGGGCCGGCCAGCGCGGGGCTCACCGCAGCTGGCACATCGCAGCACTTACTGATAGTCTTTCTTGTGCTTCTTTGGTCTTGGCTTCTCGTTGTCGTCTGGCTCTTCCTCGTCCTTGAACCAGTTGTCCAGGCAGTACTCGGCACACGCGGCACAGTAGTCCAGCTTCCACTGATCGAAGTGCCATCGCCATCCTTCAAAGGTCTTCTTGCAAGAGCAGCAGACATATTGGTGGTAGCTAGGCAAGCAGTACTTCCAGTCGATCGTGTGGCTGCGCTTCTTGAGACCTCTGCCCTCAGGGCCAGAATCATCTTCGCTTGCAGCGCGCAGTTGACTGGGCGCAGCACCTGCTGAGTCATCGCGCTGTCGGCGCTTCCTTGACTTCCCAACATCTGTTGTGTAGGTGCTGTCGAACTTGTTCCTGTGCCCACTCCTGCCTGTCGTAACCTTTCGAGCTCCCTGACTGCCGCTGCCCCGATCTTCTTCTTTTCTTTTCCCTTCTCTTTTCGGAGCTGCTTCTTGTCCTTCTTGTCCTTCTCGGATGTATTCTTCTCGTCGGCGATCCGCTTTCGGCAGTTTGCGCTGCGGTGGCCCTTCTTGTGACAGTAGTGGCACTCGATCTCGGCGTCGGGATTCGGTGGCCTCTCCTTGCCCTTGCCGTCTTTCCCTTTGCCGCGGCCTTTCCACGGTCTCTTTCCGCCCTTCAGCGCGCCTATCTCCATCGGGTCGTCCTGAACCGCTCGCTCTGCCATCAACGCCGACACCACCTCGGCTCTCAGGAGCTCGTACGTACTTAGCCGACTGCTGTTCCGAAACACGTGCTTCTGCAGCTCGTCGTGATCCTTCAGCGCCTTTGTAAGGATGCCTCGCTTGATCAGGTCCGAGACTGGTTCTCCTGCCATCTTCTGGTACCTTGTCATGTCCTCGTCCAGCTTGCTGATGCTCACCATCACGTCTTCTTTGGCGTCGAACTTCGTGTCCGTGAGCTTGGTCCACATCGCCAGCACGTTTCCTGCCTCGCTCGGGTTGTACTCCTTCTGAAGTTTCCTCCAACACTCGGCTCCTTCTCCTACTGGGCTGTTCCTCACGATCAGCTCGCCTACTGAGTCCTCGGGCATCGCCAGGACCAGGCCGTAGTACAACTGCGTGCTTAGCTCTTCCTCCTGCGCGTCCAGGTTGACGTTGTCCACCTCCTGGGCTCCGTCCTCGCACCTTTCCAGAAGATCTCGGTACCTTCGATCCTGGGCGATCAGGTACGCTCTGTACTGGAAACTGAACGTCTTCCAACTCGCCCTGTGGCCGTCGAACGGCTTCACCTTGTGAAGAATCTTCGGATCCATCATCTCGCCGCGCGGGGCTACCCGCTGCTGCTGAGCCTGTTGCTGAGCTTGAAGCTGACCTCGCATCTCTGCGATCGTCACGTCTCTGTTCTGAAGTTCCTGTCTCATGTTCTGACTCTCCGTCGTCAGCCTCTGAACTTGATCGACCAGTTGCTGCAGCTGCTGCTCCATCTTGATAGTCTAGCACGTCGCTGACACGCTTCCCTATCCTCTCGATGTCGCTTCTCAGCTGCCTCGTCACCGCTGCTCGCTCCTCCTGCGTGAGCTGCGCTCTGCTGCCGCACGCCTTGAGCTTCCTAAAGGCGGTCCCTCGGAGCTCGCGGTGCTGACGCGTGTCCGCCGACCTGCCTCCTCGCTTGTTCGGCTTCTTGGCCTTCTCCGTGGCTGCTTGGCCTCCACTGTCAGAGCGCGGGTCTGACCGCAGCTCTGACTAGCAAGGGGTC
>CAUYUJ010014790.1:102500-115000 GCA_963575745.1 Prorocentrum cordatum
TAAGACCCCCGGTCCAATCTTGCTCTATGTTCTTTTCAGGAATACAGGTGGGGACAGGGGACGCATCAACGCGCCTCCAGGCACACTCCGGCTATATCAAAAGATAAGCATAATTATCACGGTCCGCGAGCCACTCTCGTCTTGCGGCTGCGACGGGCTCGGGATGCTGCGCTCGGGCGCCCCGTCGTCAGCACCCGCCCGCCGTCGAAGCAGGGGATCTCAACCTGCGCCCCCTGCACCCCCGCCAGCTCCTCCAGCAACTGCTTCGCCAGGGGAGTCTGAGCGGCGGGGGGCTCCACGATGAACGTCATCAGCGCCTCGGCGGGCCTCGCCCAAAAGCTGGTGCCCGCCTTCACCTGCTCCTCTGACATCTTCGCGAGCTGGCTGACGAGCAAATGCGTCTTCGTGTAGCGTGCCAAGGCCGACGTTGTCTGCCACCTGCCCTTGCGCCTAGCCGCCTCCAAGCAGCCGCCGCCAGCCACGAATGTGGCCGCCCCTGAGTGCCGAATGGCACGGGGGGGCCCCATGCCGGCGAGGCCCTCGTCCTTGAGCGCCTTGTGCCACTCGCGCCTGAACCTGTCCTGCGAGACGGGGAAGACGAGGTCCTTGCGGGCGCAGCTCCGCAGCAGGGCCCGCACCACGGCCGCGGTCACCGGCCACGAGAGCACCACGCCCTGGTTGGCGCCCGTCTTGACCTTCTCGCCCCTTTCACGCCTGCCGAGGGTGAAGGCCAGCTGCCCTCCTGGCCCCTCGGAGACGTCCTCGGCCCTGAGCTGGCCCCAGTCCTGCTCCCTGAGCCAGCCGCCCAGCTGCGTGAGCACCGCCGAGCCCTCAATGAGCCTCCCCGTGCGGAACATTCTGCTGATGACCAGCCCGACCGCCTCCATGAGAACAGGAGCGCCTTCCCCCAATTCGCCGAGCCGTGCCCACGCCTTCAAAGCTCTCGCCGCCGTGGGCAACCGGTCCCCGTGGTCCTGGAAGACGTGCATGAACCCGTTGAACAGGCTATTGCCCCGCCCGAACCCGAGTCGGCGCACGTAGCACATGTCCGAATTTAGTCTGCCAACGCCTGGTCCCTGGCCTCGTAGGTGGTGAAGTCCAGCTGGTTCCTCTTGACGTCCACCAGGAACTCGCGCACAGCCTTCTGGTAGACCAGGTTTGTCGCGTCATCCACGGCGTGAATGACCAGGCGGTTCGTATAGCGCAGCTTGTCATGCTGCGCCTCCTCCCACGCCCGCGCCCCCTTCTTGGCCAGGGGCGGCTGCGCGCTCGCTCCTCGCGGTCTGGCAGACCTCGGACTCGGACTGTCCTGGTAGCCCACGGCACCTCCTCGCGCCACCAGCGTCGCAAAGACTACAAGTGCACTGACCCAGCGGCTGGGCCTTGATGGCCTCGATGCTGATGCAAAAGCCGCTGCAGCCGCTGAGACACCCCCCGAGCAACGTGCAACTTGACCGTCTCCTCCGCCGCGCCGATGGGCAGCCCCCTCGAGGGCCCGTCCGCCAGGTTCAGCTCCGACGGCACCCAGCGGTAGTAGCCTCTGATCCTGCACACCATCTGGATGATCCCCGCGATGCGGCACAGGTGCAGGACGTCCTTCGCCGAAGAGCGCCCCTTCTGCAGCGCCCCCAGCGACACCAGCGAGTCCGTGAAGATCAGGATCCTGTGCCCCCATGCCTGCGATGTCCTGCTCAGATGCCTCAGTGTGGCCACCACCGCCCGCAGCTCCAGGATGTTGTTGTGCTCCTGGTCCCCCCACTTCCCGCAGAAGAGGACGTGCCAGTGGTGCTTCAGCCACACGAGCCTGAGAGGCATGGTCGTCCCCGTCGCCTTGGCGATCTGTGTCCGGCCTCCTCGCAGCCTCAGCCTGGCCCCCGTTGGTATCGTTCCCCACGCGGGCTCGAGCTCCTTCATGATCTCGGCATAGGACCTGCAGAGCTCGAGTGGGCACGCGCATGCCAGCTGTGTCCACCTGAGCCCACATGGTGACTTGCCCCTCAGCTCCTGGCGAGGCCTCCGCGTGCGGCTGCAGCAGCGAAAGGTACCTGTACACCTCCTCGCCAGCTTCGTCATCTCCTTCACGCTCGTGACAAACGCGGTGGGCTTCTTCCAGACCTCGCCAAACATGCAGTAGTCCAGCTCCACCCTCCAGACGTCCGCCTTCAAAAGCACCTCCACCAGCGGCGGGAAAGCCCAAATGTAGCTCCCAGCGGGGTTCTCCAAAGTGAAGGGGATCGCCTGCGCCACGCAGACCTTCAGCACCTCCACCGCCACCAGGCACAGCAGGTTCCCCTCCTCGAGTTTGGTCTGACTTGGTCCGTCCAGCGCGGGCAGCCCCCAGATGCACTCGGTTGACCTCAGAGGCGGCACCCGAGCTTTCGAGAAGGTGGCGCAAGGCGGCGCTATGTGAACCCACCAGTACCACCCCTGACGCAGCCTCCTCAGCAGCAGCTCCAGGTTCTCGCATACCAGCACGTCGTACTCGGCCCCCTCCGAGATGTCCCACGCCTCCCCCCAGGAGTTCGTGAGGTCCTTGACGGCATCCAGCAACCTCGACGATCCCGAGAACAACTCCAGCACCCCCGGGCGGCCAGCCTGGGGTCGGGCCGGCAGGTCCTCCTCGTCGCCCTCGGCCTCCACCGCCCTCTCCACCTCGGTGTACACATCCTCCAGAGGGCCCCAGAGACCTTCCGTTCCCCGTGCCGCTTCCGCTCTCGCCCCCTCGGGATCGCAGTCGCAGGCCAGGGCTCCATATCCGCTCTCCGAGGCGTCCGTCATGTACGCACGTGGCCACCAGGGGGCCTCCAAGTCCGCCTCCATGTAGATCGAGAGGCTGACCAGGGCCGCGAGCTCGCTCTTGACGATCTCGGGCAGCCTCCTTGGCACGACCGCCTCCTCCAGCTCCCAGCTCCGGACCCATCTGTAGGTGTCGTCCAGGATGGCGAACGCGGGCCTGAACGCCATCATGGTCCACGTCCAATGGCCCACCAGACTTGACAAGACTGCTGGCTGAGCAGCGTCCTCCATCAGCAGGGCCTCCGTCGCTAAGACCAGCTCCGCCAACTTCTTCGTCTGGACCCTCAGGACGCAGGGCCTGGCCGTAGGTATCGTGAGTCCAAGCCCCGCGCTGAGCCCCTCTCCCCAGCCCTCCTTGTGGATAGCGAGGCCCTTGCTGTTCAGGAGCTCTTTCACCTCCTCCTTGTCCTTCACGATGTCCTCCTCCTCGCCTGGGCCCTTCAGAGTAAAACCGATGTAATGGTCGATATACAGCATCAGGATGAGCTTCACCGCCACCTCCTCGGCCGTCTCGTCCTCCACCGCCTCGGTCACGCTTGGGGGGAAGATCCCCCTGCTGCAACGAAGGTCGAGTAGTTGACGTCGGGCTCCGAAAGCTTGGGGTCGGCTTCCCATAGGTAATACTCGGCGCCCGCAGTGACTCGAAGCTCGCTTCCAGGCAGGCGCGTGCCAAGAAGACCGCCCAGGCCGAGCCCATCACCAGGCTCGCTGCTCCAAGACCGATCTCCGAATCCAAGGGCACTTTGAACTTCAAGCCCTTCTCCTGCCCGCACTGGCACAGCTCCCGCGGCGACACACCCTCCACGACAAAGAACTCCGCCAGTTCCGAGCCCCAGTGCAGTCGATAAAACCAATCCGGTACGTCGCCCTGGAATGAGAAGAGCCGCCGCCCATGTAGGATCACCTCGTCCAATTCCAACAAAGCCAGACCTGCGGGACTCCCAAGCGGCACCCACGGCGGCTCGTGAAAAAGAACGTTGACCTTCCTGCAATCCCAGATCAAGCGGCTCTTTAGCACTTCCCCTGAGTCGGGGTCGACGTCCTTGGCCACCGTGAACAGACCTACCTTCTCCCTCACCTCCTTCACGTAGTCGAGCATCCCCGCCTGGTACATGCGCGAAAGGAGCTCCAGCTTCTCGGTCCTGCTTCTCAGCGCCGGGTCCGAGTAGCTCTTCGTCTTCTCGTATCGCTCCCAGTCCACCTCGCCAGGGCTCTTGATCATCAGCTTCTGGCACGAGTCGATATAGCTGCCTGCACAAGCCGAGAGGTCCTGGACACGAAGAGGCGTCGTACCCGGGGTGGGTAGGGAGACCTGACCAGCTCGAGGAGGACACAGATCCCCCTTCTTGTATATTGTCACCTTCTTCTTCTCCATCTCCATCTTCTTTACCGTTGTGAAGTAGCCGCTGCCCGCCGTCTCCTCGAGGCGGCAAAGAGCCCCCTTGCCGTCGCTGTCGCTGATGGTGCCGCAGCCCGCCCGCACGGCGTGCCGGTCCCAGATGTCGCTGATGATCCTCGTCTGGAGCGGGCTGCTCGCTGTCCACTTCTCCTTCGCCACCTCCTCCGTCTTCAGTGGTGATGGGGTAAGCCAGCCACTCGCACAGCCCGAAGCCATGCTCTTGATCGCCGAGGCCGTCCTCGCCACCCTCCTCCACGTAACACGCAGGCTGACATAACTCAAACCCGCACTCGATCTCCTCGCACTCAGTGGAAAGGGGAGGTCGGGGAGTGTTCTCAGCGGGTCGCGCTCTCGAGGATTCATTCACGACGTCTGGGAAAGCTCCCACCTGGTGACCTGCACCACGACGCACTGGTTGACTTGCCTGCGGCAGTGGAGCCTCGAACAGGTCGACGTCGACCTCCTCAGACTCGAAAATCGCCTGGGCGGAGAAGCCCTCCCAGGCACGCTCGATGAACACCCAGCCCAGCAGGCACACGAAGAACCCGATCAGGATGACGGCCTGAGGCGGGCGGCGAGAGGCCGCCGGCCCCCCCAAGCAGCGTGGCGTGGTGCCTGTAGCACGCTCTTGGCCAGTGGTTACCACGATCGCACCGGCCGCAACCTATTCGCCGTCGGCACCGCCTGCCCCGCCGCCACCTGCGTTCAGGTGCTTGTTGAGGGTGGCGCGGCGCCTTAATTTCTCCAGAACCTCCTCGTCGGCCTTCAGGTTCTCGCTGTCACGATCTCCGTCCAGCCTCAGGTACTCCTCCGCCAAACTCCAGTCGACCTTGGACTTCCACTTGCCACCGTTCTGCTGCTTGGGCCTCTGCCAGTCGGCCCTGCACTGCACCCGCTCGTAGGCCTTCCAGATCGAGTAGAGCCGCAAACAGGTCAGCTCGGACGCCTGGCTGTTGATCAGCGCGTCGTGCTCCCCCGAGGTCATCATGCGGTCCAGCACCATGGCCAACATGTTCACCTCCTTCGCCACCGCCGCGCCCTGCAGCTCCTTGCTGCGAAGCCACTCCTGCGTCTTGACGCGCGCCGTCCTCCCTCCACGGTAGAGCTTCGCCAGCACCGTCGGCGCGACCCGAGTCCGGATTCCGCCGACCTGACCGCCCACCGCGGGCCGGCACTGCTGCAGCACCGTCAGGAGGCTGTCCTTCGGGTTGGCCGACTCCAACTTCAGCTGCACGATCTGGTCCTTCATGGGATCGTCGAGCTCGGCGCCAATCTTCTCCCACGAGCCGCTGCCCCCGCTGCTGCTCGCGGGCGTCGCCGAGCCCGCCGTCGCCCTCGCCGAGTCCCTCGCCACGACCCCCTCGTGCTCGTTCAGCTTCCGAATGAACGCATCGATGTCGCCCCCACTCGGCTCCGACACGCCAGGCGTCCGACCCCCCCCTGGGGACTCCTCCCGACGCGAGGTCTGACGAGCGGGCGCCTGAGCAGGGGGCGGCGCTGGCAGCCTTGCCTCGGCCTCCTCGCGCATCCGGCCCTTCAGGTCGACCACCGCTGAAGCCAGCTCCGCTTGACCCCTCGCCAGCTCCGAGAACAAAGCCTTCGCATCGGGTTCGTCGTCACTGTCGCTCATATCTCGCCCCCCGATGATGGCCGTCCCGTCGTCACTGTCGCTTTCACTGTCAGAGCTGCCCCCTCGACCCTCGCCACCGTGGGTGTAGTACATCCAGATCATGTAGCCCGCCACCGCGATCCCACCGACCGTGCAGGCGATCTTCTCCAGGTCCCCGTTCTCGTACATGTCGTTGGCCAGCTCCATCACGGACTGCAGGTCCTCGAGCGCCTGGAAGCCCGCCTTCACGGTGTGGTATCCGCTGCTCAGCCAAGAGCCCAGCTCCAGGTAGCGCCACACACGCCACCCCAGGAACGCCGCCGAGCCCCAGGCACCGGCGGCGCGGTAGCTCCAGCCTGCCACAGCGGCCGTGCTCACCCCCTTGAACATCCAGCTCGCCATCGCCGTCTTGGAGCTCGATTTCTTCTTCTGGGCCTGCTTCACCTTCTCCGTCCGCGCCTCGGCCTCCTTCAACTCCGAGCGAGCTATCAGGCGCTCGGAAGCGATCAGCGCGGCATCCCGCTGCTTCTCGGTGAGGCCCGGGTGCTCCGTCCACACGATCCCTTGCTTTGGCTTGCTGAGCGCGAACTTCTTGTCGCGGACGCTCACCAGCACCACCCGCTGCATCGGGTCCACCGCAGCCCACACGGTGGACTTGGCCCCCCCGACCTTGGCGATCAGGAGGAGCACCACGCCGGTCGGCTTCGACTGCGACAGCAGGTACAGCCGGTTCCAGCGCGCCCACGGCGCCATGTAGCTGGGCCGAGCCCCCTTGAACAGCTCCTCCGCGCCGTCCTGCCCAGCGGGCGCCGAGAACAGCGGCTCGCTGTCGCTCTCGCCCTCCTCCGCGCTGGCCTCCCACAGGCCCGGGAACAGCGCCTCCCACTCGCTGGCCACGATCGCCAGCGCCAGGGCCCACCCGACAGGCCCAGCACGCGCCGTGGCGACGCGAGGCCACGCGGCGCGGCGCGCCCGTGGCAGGGGGCGGCGCTCGCCGCCCAGGGTGGCCCACGCCCGCGGCGCCGCAGACCGCGGCGGGCACGGGCCAGCGGCCGCGCTGCAGGGCCGCGCGGGGCTCCGATCGCCCGCGAGCGCGCGGGCGCCTCGAACACCTGAAAGGCCGGTGTGCTCGAAGGCTCGAGAAAAGCGGGGCTGCCCGCCTCTCAAACCCCTCGAGCCGAAACTGCAGCCAAACAACGGTAATGACATGCAACGAATGGATGCAATGAAGGCGGCTAGATACATTGACGATGCTACTGTAAAAGTGTGTTTATAAAACGCGTATCTCGCCTATGTTCCCCGTCGAGCAAGCGCAGGGCGACGAGCGGGCGCCAGAGGGCACGCAGACCGAGAACTTCGAGGAGGTGAAGACCGAGGACGGCGTCGAGCAGCACGAGGAGACGCAACCAACCACGCTGAGGGAGGACACCAGCAAGCCCGAGGACAGGAGCCACGACGACAAGAAGCTCGAGGAGAAGAAGGTCAAGTTTGAGGTCGGAGGACAAGAAGGTCAAGCTGGAGGTCAGGCTGGACGACAACAAAGTCAGGCGGAAGGACAAGAATGACTCCTGCAAGCTCGAGGACAAGAAGCTTCAGAACAACAGCAAGCTCGAGGACAACACACTTCCAGAGAAAGCTCTTGGACAAGAAGCTCAAGCTGGGCCCCTCCAAGGTCGAGCCCGAGAAGAAGCGCAGCCGCCTTTGCAAGCCCTGAACGACGAGGCAGCGCGACGCTTCGCACTCGGCGCCGAGCCCTGCCTTGCCTCCAGCCTCGGCTCCGAGCCCCGACTCAGCCACGAGGCGCCTCGCGAGCCGCTGGGAGCTCTGAGCGAGGTGCCTTCGGGCAGAATGAGGACGAGAGGATTTGTGTTTCGAGCCACTCTGGAGCTTTGCAGCGAGGCTCCGATGACCGCGCCGACGAAGCAGACGAGCTCGTCGAGCCTCTGGGGCCTGGCGCGCTCGCCTTCCGAGGTCCCGAGCTCTCACGAGAAGCCGAGAACCCCCCCTACGAGAGCGCCGAGTCTTCTGCGAAATTATTCAAGGAACTCGAGGCCAAGCGGCTCGGGGCCGAGAAAGCAGGGAAAGATAGATTATTCCTCCCTTCCTTCTAGCGTTCCTACTCCTACTATTGCTGTTACAGTTAACCCGCGTAGTAAGGATGAGTAACCTTCTCAAGGTTAGTTACTCTTGCACCCTCGCCCATTCGGCCGATCTCTGGGCCTTCCAAAGAACTTGCATCCTTACCGCGCATCCTTATCATACGGGTCGACTGCACTACTACTAGCACACACACACACCCCTTCAGGAGCGAGTCGCGGCCGCGACCGAGCGCCGAGGGCCGGGCCCTCGCCCAGGAGGATCTCGACCGAGGCGCGACGCGAGGCTTCGGCAACGGCGGTAGACCCCAGGCCAAGCTGGCGGAATACAAGTGAACGCACAGGCCCCGAGCTGCGCCCACGCTGCGACGAGACCCACCAGCGCAGTCCAAGCTCCAGATCCTCCTCGACTGGAGTAAGCGCGCGGACGAGCACGGCGCGAAGAAGTTCGCCCTCCTGCCCAGCGCCGCGAAGGCCAAGCCGCAGAACAAGTGGCACCAGAACCACGAGACGGTTGCCCGACGCACGGCCTTCGAGCTGCTCTCGAGAAGAAGGTTCCCACGGTGAGATTCGACAAGAACTGCATCCGAACCCGCGGGCATGTCCGCCCGAACCGCGGAAGGCACAAGAGCGAGGGCCCCAGGCTGTCCCCCAGCATCGCCGGCATGATCACCGCCAAACGCCCGCTCGAGGGCGCCATGCACCGCGTGGAGTGCCGGTTCAACCGGGGGCGCGAGCACGGCCACGAGGTCAGGAAGAAGGCCATCCTGACGCGGCTGCGCTACGAGCTGGCCTTCGAGCAGGACAAGCAACTCCACCTGCAGCAGGTCGGCCACAAGAGCTGCAACGCCGAGATCCTCAAGAGAGTGACCAAGCGCTTGAGTACCTTCCAGATCAACCAGACGCGCAAGAAGGACATGAAGTGGGTGGACGCCTTCGCCACCCCGAGGGTGAACGCGAGCGGGCGCAAGAGCCAGCGCCTCTCCGACCAGAGGAACCAGACGCTCAGCAAGGACAAGGCGAAGCTGACCTGGGCCACGGCCGACAGGTTGTACTAGTAGTAAGACTAGTTACTCGTAGTAGTAGTAGTAGTAGTAGTAGTAGTAGTAGTAGTAGTAGTAGTAGTAGTAGTAGTAGTAGTAGTAGTAGTAGTAGTAGTAGTAGTAGTAGTAGTAGTAGTAGTAGTAGTAGTAGTAGTAGTAGTAGTAGTAGTAGTAGTAGTAGTAGTAGTAGTAGTAGTAGTAGTAGTAGTAGTAGTAGTAGTAGTAGTAGTAGTAGTAGTAGTAGTAGTAGTAGTAGTAGTAGTAGTAGGTTTTAGTGGGGGTTATTACTAGCTCGTAGTAGTAGTCACTAGTAGTAGTAGTAGTAGTAGTAGTAGTAGTAGTAGTAGTAGTAGTAGTAGTAGTAGTAGTAGTAGTAGTAGTAGTAGTAGTAGTAGTAGTAGTCGTAGTCGTAGTCGTAGTATTTGTAGTAGTAGTAGTAGTAGTAGTAGTAGTAGGAGTTACTGCTAGTAGTAGTATTTCTAGTATTAGTAGTTACTAGTACTCGTAGCTACTACCTGGCTCGTAGTCGTAGCTTCTAGTAGTAGTAGGAGTTACTACAATTTGGAGCTCGTCATTTTCGTAGTCGTAGAGGTAGTCGTGGTAGTAGTACTAGTAGTAGTAGTAGTAGTAGTAGTAGTAGTAGTAGTAGTAGTAGTAGTAGTAGTAGTCGTAGTAGTAGTAGTAGTAGTAGTGGTAGTAGTACTAGTAGTCGTAGTAGTAGTAGTACTACTACTACGACTACTACTACTACTACTACTACTACTACTACTACTACTACTACTACTACTACTACTACTACTACTACTACTACTACTACTACTACTACTACTACTACTACTACTACTACTACTACTACTACTACTACGACTACTACTACTACTACTACTACTACTACGACTACTACTACTACTACTACTACTACTACTACTACTACTACTACTACTACTACTACTACTACTACTACTACTACTACTACTACTACTACTACTACTACTACTACTACTACTACTACTACTACTACTACTACTACTACTACTACTACTACTACTACTACTACTACTACTACTACTACTACTACTACTACTACTACTACTACTACTACTATACTACTACTACTACTACGACTACTACTACTACTACTACTACTACTACTACTACTACTACTACTACTACTACTACTACTACTACTACTACTACTACTACTACTACTACTACTACTACTACTACTACTACTACTACTACTACTACTACTACTACTACTACTACTACTACTACTACTACTACTACTACTACTACTACTACTACTACTACGAGTAAACTACTACTACGAGTGGCCCCTACCACTACGACTAGCAACTACTACTACGACCACTAAGTTCGCGCACCTGGTGGCGAGGGGCGGCTCCGAGGGCCTCGGCCTCTTCGCTGGGGGCCCCGCGACCTCCGCCCAACGGAGGACCAGCACGAGCGCGGTCGTCGTCGTCGCCGCCGCGCTCTGGCTCAAGCTCTGGGGCGAAGAGAAAGCGCACATCCACGAGAACGAGATCTACGCCGCGGGCGCCAAGAAACGCATCCAGAACCCCCACCGCAAGCACCACGAGACGACGCGCGAGGAGGACAAGACAGCCTTCGAGGTCGAGAAGGCCAAGCACTTGGCAGAGCACCCCGATCAGAAGGCCCAAGTGGACCAAGCCTACTCGAGCGCTGGGGACAAGCACAGGATCACCCTCATCAACATCTCCGCAATCGAGGGCTGGTTCGACCCGAGCAAGGAGCCCAAGTCCGCCAAGAAGCGCAGCGTGCCCCTCGCCCCCGGCGCAAGGCACTGCCGAGCGACCGACATGAACCTCGAGGAGACCCCCTGGCGACGCGACGTCACCCACGAGCGGATCGACGGCGAGACGGAGCGCTTCCGAGCAGGCGAGCCCCTAGGAGCATTGGTTAAGGGCTGGCGCAACGCTCTGCTCGAGTTCTCCGAAGAGGGACGCGCGAGTGTTTTCGAGGCCATCGACGCGGGGGGGCAGCCCGAGGCCTGGACGGACGAGCTCGTCGCTTCCTGGACCATCGATTTCATCGAGCAGCAGCCCGGCCAGAGCCTCGTGTTCGCAGACTGCCTCTCGAGCCAGTGGACCGAGGCAGTGGCGTTCCGAGCGCGACTCCACAATGCGATCCACGCGCCCATGGCCCCCGACGCCACGAGCTTCGTTCAGGAGCCGGACGCCCACGAGCACGACCAACTGACAAACTCAAGGCCACGATCCGAGAGGTCAAGGCTGAGATGCACTGGGCCATGGAGCAGGACTGGATCCAGAAGGCCAAGGCCGAGCCCCAGAAGCAGCACAAGTCCCCGACCCGATGAATGCCCCACGGGCGCCTCTACTGCGTCTCCGAGGCCTACACCCGCTTCCGCAAAAAGAAACAGGACGCGGCGCCGCCCCGAGGGATGCAAGCGAACCGAATGCTCGCGGTCCGGCCGACAGAGCAGGGCGCGCTCAAGGTCGACACGGGCATGGAGCCGCGGAGCTACTCCATCGAGCCCGGCCGCGGCATCGAGCAGAGCCTGGCGAGCGAGCGCCTGGAGGGCATACAGAGGCGGCCCGAGGGCGCGCCGCCCGTGCCCGAGTGGAGCGTCATCGACGGGAACTGTCCCCACCGGGACGACTTGCCCAGGGACTACGAGCAGGACGGGCAACCCTGCCTCCTGGAGCTCCGAGAACTGGACCTCGAACTCACCGACGAGCAGAAGGACATGCTCAAAACGCCAGAAGAGTGGGTCAAGGAGATCCAGTTCCCGCTCGCCCTCGAGAACCGGATCAAAGCGTCACGAACAAGTGCTCGCAAAAGCAGGTGGGCGTCCAAGTTCTCCGGCCAGTTCCTGGGCAAGCACGCGCGCAGGTGTCAGCGCGCGAAGGCCGAGACTGGCGGCGAGGCCTCGCTCGAGCACCTGAGCCGCGGCGTGGCCCAGGCGAAGCTCAAAGGCAGGCCGCCGAAGGCGAAGACGAGCTTCCCCCAGAAATCCAAGCAGAAGGAACAAGCGGACAAGGACGCCAAGAAGCAAGCGAAGGCCAAGAAGAAAACTTTCCTCGAGGCTTGCGAGGACCCCCCTGACACGGCAAGCTGGCGCGCGTCACCGATGAGGGAGTCCACGAGGGCAGGCGCGGCAGAGTGCAGGACGTCCGGCGAGTCCTGGGCACCGAGGACGCGCACCACCTGCGCGTCCTGGAGGTGGAGACCGCGGCGATATTCCAGATCGAGAACAGCGAAGTTGGGAGGCTCACAGGCACTCGTTAGCTTCCGCCTGCTTCCGACTAAGGCGGTGGAAGCAAGCGGAAGCTAGCGGAAACGGCGGAAGCGATGGCGGAAGCGGCGGAAATTGGCGGAAAGCTGGCGGAAGCAGGCGGAAGCGACACGAAGCGAAAGCAGGCGGAACCTAACGAGTGCCTGTGAATCCCGAGCGCCACAGGTCACGATCAAGCAGGACTACAAGTTCCCCAAGCCGCACAAGCTCGACTGGCGCCAGACCAGACTGGCTCGCCGCACCGAGCTCGCCAAGGAGT
>CAUYUJ010014790.1:120000-140000 GCA_963575745.1 Prorocentrum cordatum
AGGTAGAGCCCCTCCGAGGGCCTCAAGTAGCACGTGAAGCACAGCACCACCAGCAGCGCTGCCAGCGGCTCGCCCCAGTCCAACATCACCTGCGCCACCGCGACCGCGACCAGCCAGGGCATCGGCGGCCGAGTGACCGCCGGCTCCAGGCGCGACCAGGCCAGGAGGCCCCGCGATGCGCGGGGCAGCGAGGCCCCCCCTCTGCCCGCCGACGGGATAGTCGCCTGCCAGGCCGCGTAGAGCACCTGCCCCGCGGAACGGTCGTCGCCGTCGGTGTACATCTCCTGCACCAGCTCGGCCATCGCGAAATCGGCGGACTCCAGCGAGTTCACTAGCAAGCCCCGGGGGAGGCAGAAGGCGGCCAGCCTGCGCAGGGCGCCGAGGTACCTCGGCCACGATTGCGCCTTGACGGCAGCGAGCGCCATCGCGTTGGCCACCCCCAAGCCAAATGGGCGCGCGACCTCCACGATGTCTGTCACGAGCTCCGGCGACAAGGGCAGCGACCTGGTCGGCTGGGCAAGGCCCCTGTACGAAGCAGGGCGCCTCAGGACCGCAGAGGAGCGCGTCCGCGCCCTCCCAGAGCCGCGAGCCACCACCCGCCGCGTTCAGCTCGGAAGGGTGCCACCGATGGTGCACCCGCACGTCGCCTGCGAGTGTAAGTGCGAGAAGACGCCTGCAGATCCTCAACAATCCTGGGGCGGAGGACCTGCCTTTCTCTGAAGCCAAAATGAGCGATAGATTATCCCCAAGATGAAGAAGTGAACAGCCGAAAGACGCCAGAGAACGGAGCTGGTGCCTGAGGGCTGCCACGGAGCCCCTACCTTCGAGTACCATTATGTTTTCGACCTCCAGGAAACGGGCTGCGAAGTCGAGCTGCCAATCCTTGGGATCCAAGAGCTCCTGAGGGATCTCTGTGAAGATGGGGTGGTTCTCGTCCCAGACCTCTGGAGCCTCGACGGGGTCGACCGGCTTGACAGCGTTGATGCTGCTGAAAACGTCCGTGCCCAAGAGTGCATGATCGCGAGCCCTGATAGCGGGAGTCCCAGCCTTGTACCTAGACTTCTCCTTGAAGGAACCAAGCGACCTGACGACCTCGGAGCCCAGCATCCGCGAGCACACGGCATACCCAGACAGACACGCGTCCGACGAGGCGACCCTGGGGCCCCATGGTCCATCGAGCCGCGCCCAGCAGAACGGCAGCAGCGCGAGGAACCGCCTGATCTCCCTGCACACCGACCCCCAGACACGGCAGCGGCTGACGGCGCGAGCCGAGATGAAGGAGTAGACGTGATGGAAGATAGCGAACATTACACGACGCAAAAAGCACAGGTGGGCGAAATGGCCCACGAACCGCTCCAAGGCTTTGCCGCTGACGCGGGGGCGCCGAAGAAGCCAGAGCCCTGCGGCCCTCAGCAACTCCAGCTTGCGATCCGTGGGCACGACGAGCTTCTCGCGCCCCATGACCTTGTAGCCCAGAGTGACGGCGTCAACCGAGGGCCCGGAGATCTCATGGACAACGAACCCGATGCCCCTGAAGTGCTTGACCAACTCATCCCGCATCTTCCCTGTGCGCTGCGCGTCAGAGCCCACGACGTTGGCGTTGTCGGCGTAGGCAAGCAGCGCAGGCCGGCCGTCCGACATGTCGGGCGCAGGGCGCTCGTCGCTCAAGATGCGATCCACAGGCACCGCCCTGCTGCAAACGGACTGGTGATAGATCACGCGCTGAGCAACCCACATCGCCCAGCTCCAGCCCACCGGTACCACAGCCAAGCAGGGCGACACCATGCTGCCCTCTGGGAGCGCTGAGATGTCCGACGGCAGCCTGCACTTGGTCCTAAGCAGGCTGACATCGAGCGCCGGCAGGGCGAAGAACTCTGACAGCTCCTCAGAGATGCCCAAATGGTAGAAGTAGTTCTTCAAATCTGCCTGGGCGGTGAACACCTCCTCCTCCGGGCCGAACTCGAGATCCGCCAGCTTGCCCCCAGACGACATGTTCATCTTTGGGCATCTGGCGAAACGAGTGTTGACCGCTCTGCAGTCCCATACGATCCGCAACTGCCCTGACTTCTTACAAACAAAGAAAGGGGTGATGATGTCCTGAGCGTCCGTCGAATATCTCAGCATGTTCGCGCGGTCCAGTCGCGCCACGAAGTCAGCATACTTGTGCACATCTGCGGCCAGCGTCGGGCCCATGCAGGGAATCACAGGGGCCTCACTCTCACAACGCTGGCCGAACTCATCCTCAGATAGCATCAGACGCGCTCGGAACTCCCTCAGGCAACGCGCCCCTCGGGATCGAGAACATCAAGTGCGGCTGGAGGCTGCTCCAACTCCTCCGGGACCGCGATCCGCGTGGCGTCATATCTGGCCACAGTACTTGGAACCTCCCCACTGTCGTAGACGAGGTCGGAGCCGAGAAGCTCGCGGGCGGCTTCTCGTTGCTGCGAAAAAGAAGGCACTCGAGCGGGATCAACATGCCTCAAAACTGTGCGCTGAGCCGCTGCTTGGCCCGCGCTCCTGTCCGCCGTTGGCGGCGCCTGCACCGAGGAAGATGGCGTGCCGTAGAGCTCGTTCAAGGCCTCGATGCACTCATTGGCCCTGACTCCCTTGGCGTGCCGATGTCGTAGGCGCTGGCGAACGGAGCGAGAGAGATGCGGGGCGCCCGGCGTCGCCTCCTCAAAAATCGGGAGCGGGAAGAGCTCCCTGGGCACACGCCTCCCCTTGCTACCCTGCGTCGGCAGGGGGTAGCTGGGGTGGCGAGCAAGGGGGGGCGGCGGGCCCAATCGCCGCCCCCTCGGCCCGCGGCGCGTCATTGGCCCCCGCCGCCTCCGGCAGGCGGCTGGCCACTTCCTCTGCCACGACCCTTGCTGCGTGCGACGGCCTCCTCCCTCGCCTTGCGAGCCTCCTTCATGATCGCTGCCTCTTGCTTGAGCTGGTCTGCGACGTGGGCCAACAGGCCCGGCGAGATCGCCGCGCCTCCTGCACGACGGCTCCAGCCCATGAACTGATCGGCGGCCGTGTAGTCGGGCTGGCTTGGCGAGACTCCGTGGGCCTCCTTGATCAGGGCGAGCCTCCTCGACATGAGTTCGAACGCGAGCAACGACGGGCAGTTCAGCTGGTCATGCATCACCGCCGCGTCGAACATCCTGCTAAACACCTCATGCTCGTAGACGCTCCTGTCCCCCGACGGCACCTTCGAGAGGCGGACCCAGTTCTCGCGGGCGTGGGAGGCACTGTTCCCGTTGTCCCTCACATGCTTCATGAACCAGGACCGTCCTTGGACCCTGCAAGTCCCAGCCGCCAGGGATCGGCTCCTTAGACGAGCTGGCAACCGCATCGTCCCATGTGCGACGGCGCTCGCCTTGCACATCATGTTTCACCGCCATCGCGCGGGCGTCGCCCTTCGCCAGCACCAGCGCGTCGGCGACCGAGAGCAGCGCCACTGAGATGGATACCCCAGCCCCGTGGACGATGGCACGATCTCCAAGGCTGAGGGCGCCAACTGGGAGTTGGTGGCAGACGAGGTCCCCGATCGAGTAGCCAGCACGATCCTCCAACGCGTACCACAGCAGTTGCCTGGCGGCGGCACCAGCGCTCCTCCAGGCGCAGCGGCGGCTGCGGCGGCACCGCCGCCCAGCCCGGGCGGGATGCCGAGCGCGGCGCCCGCGGCGGCGCCGTCGACGCCGGCGGCGGCCTCGCGGCCTGGGGGCACGAGCGCTCCTGCCCCAGGGGCCGGCGCTGCCCCCCCGGCGGGCACCACCGCTCCCGCCGCCAGGGGCGCGGGCGCGGCGGCTGCCGCCGCGACACCGGCACCCGCGGCTGCCGCCCCTGCTGCCGCGCCGGGCGGGTTGTAGTGCGCGACGAGCGGGAGCGGCGCGCACTGCACGCCTAGGGTGTGGGCCCCCAGCATCGCGTACGCGTCGACGACGGCCTGAGCTGGCGCGGCCCTGAAGCCATAGATCTGAGCCGCCACCACTCCTGCAGGAACCTCCAGCGCGTGCGACAGGATGTGCACACTCTCGAAGTCCAAGCCCACTGCATACGTCTCCTCATAGTGGTCCTGGTCGGGCGTCACCCCGTAGCAGTCGGCGGTCCCTGGACGGACAGCCACCACCAGTCGAACATGATGCACGACGGGGCCTGGCACGCCCCGATACCTCACCAGCACATAGTCCCGAGGGTTAAGCGCCATCGTGACGCACGGCGGAGCCTCGGCTGCGGACGAAGGTGAGCTGCGCCTGCGCCTGCTGCCTCAGCACCGTCGCGTCGTCCGTCACCGCCACCTGCGGCACGGGCGAGTGCCCTACCCGCACCTCGCGGGTCGGCAGCCCCCACAGCGCGCCCAGCAGGTAGGCGCCGATGATGAGCAGCGCCACCAACAGCGCGCCGCCAGCCACCGCCAGCGGAGAGGGCGTCGGGCAGACGCACGTCGAGGCGGGCACCGCTGGGCAGTACACGACAGGCGCACAGGTCGGGCACGGATGGGTCGCGCCCCACAGGGCCGCCCCGGTGCTGATCCCGCGCGCGAGCTCCAGGATCGTGGCGCGGGCCACTTGCAGAGCCGAAAAAACTTGAGCCATCGTGTCAATGGACCGATGCTGCAAGGACGGCGGTGCTCCAACACCGCAGACAACATTCCCGAGCAAGCACATACATAATCATCAGCATCATCAGCATCTTCATCATCGTCATCAGCATCATAAGCATCATCATCATTAGCAGCATCATCGTCATCATTCCCGTATTATTCCTCCTCCGTATCCTCCTCCCACCCCGCCCTTCCCTGCATCTGGCCTCCGCATGTTACCAGTATCGTCATCATCATCAGTCCTCATCGTCGTCGTCATCATCATCCGTTACATTTCGACATCCCCAATGGCCGTCCTCGCATGCGGCTCCCCGCCCATTTCGGCACACCCCTCACACGCTTCGTGGCCCCACCGGCAGCTCCACCGAAGGCCCCACTGACAGTACTCGCATACGTTTGCCCGTTCGGCACACCCTCAAACGCTTCGTGGTCTCACAAGGAGCTCCACTTATGGACCCGGTAGCCGTCGTCGCGTGCGGTCCCTCGCCCATTCTGGCACACACACACACCTGACACGTTTCGTGGCCCCACGTGGGGCTCCACCGAAGGCCCCAGTGGCCGTCCTCGCATGCGGGACCCCTAACACGTTTCGTGACCCCTAACACGTTTCGTGACCCCACAGGGAACTCCACCTTAGGCCCAAGCGGCAGTCTTCGCATGCTGTCCCCCGCCCTTTTCAGCACAACTCACACGCTTCGTGGCCCCTGAAAGAGCTCCACCTGAGGCCCCAGCGGCTGTCCTCGCATTCGGGTCCCTGTCGAGTTCGGCACACCCCTCACACGCTTCGTGGCCCCATGCCGAGATCCACCTAAACCCCTCATAACCATCGTCGCATGCAGCTCCCCGCCCATCTCGACACAACTCTCACACGCTTCGTAGCCCCACTGGAAGCTCCACCTAAGGCCCAACTGACAGTCCTCGCATGTGGTCCCCCGCCCGTTTCGAAACGCCGCTCACACGCTCCGTGGCCCCACAAAGAATTCCGCCTAGAGCCCCAGCTGCAGTCCTTGAATGCGGTGACCTCTGAGCCTCTCAGAACTCCCTCCAGAGGCCCTCCGCCAGGACGGCTCATTCCGGCGGCCCGAGGGCCTCGGGCCCGGCCGCGGCGCCCTCTGGCCACCTTCCGTCCCAAAACGACCCACGTTTCTCGGCGGTGGACAAACCTCCCTTTAGTAAACCTCCCTTTAGTGAAAACGGCCTGGGACCGAAACCGACGGACCTGAACCCACAAAAATGACGGCCGCGACGCCCTCTCGCGAACCGAAAACGGCAAATTCCTTAATCGACGTGTCAGGGTAGGAGGTCTGTCCACTCCCGATCTGGCCACCTTCCGTCCCAAAACGACCCACGTTTCAGGTGCTAGAAACAACTCCGGGCGCCTCCCAAGCCCGTTGGGGGGAGGCCTCTCGGGGCCCTCCCGGGCGCATTTTGCCGGTCACTGCGGCCATGAGCCGTTCTTGATGCCTCTCCACCTTCGTTCGAGTTCAAAACACCTGCAAGCCCTTATAAGCAAAATAACTCGGAGTATGACGATTCTGTTCTTCTCGGGCTTCTCCTTGCGCCTCTTTTGGGGCTCCGGTCTAATTATCTCCTCGGGCTCACCCTTCCATCTTGGAATCTGCGGATACTATTTGCGGCCGTCCTGACTGCCTCATAGGCCCCCGCGAGCTCTCTGGGCGCCTTGTGGGCAATTTGTTCGGACGTCCAGTGCGCCCCCCGAGAGCCCCAAGCAGCTTCCCCCGAAGCCAAAAACTAAGTCGCGATGTTTTTGTTCCCCCTCCGGTTTCCCTCGTTCACACCACTCTGCCGCACCCGACCCATTCTAATTTCATTTTTTGGGCCCGTCTCTGGATCCCCCGGCGCCCTGTCTGGGCCGAGCCCGACAGTTGCTGGGCTTCTTCCGGCCTCTCTGCGGCCGTCCTGGCGATTTGTCGGGGCCCTCCTCGGCTTCCAGGAGCAGGTTCTCGGCAACTGCTGGCGCCTCCTCGGGCCGTCTTGAAAACTTTGCTGAACATCTCTGGGCCCAACTTGGGCCCCAAATCGAAGCCCAGACCGGTCCCGAACCCCGGGCCCAGTGCGAACGGAATTCCAACGGGACTGCAACCCAACGCGAGGGTGCTCGCGCTTGGGCCGTCCAAGCGCTACCTCAGGCCGCCTCGGGCTCATATTGGGAGCACGGGAGCTGAGAGGGACATGTTTTCGAGCTCAGTGATAATGTGGGACTGCTCGCGGTTTGCCTGCGCACCAAGCCTCCCTGGGCCGCCTCGGGTCGTTCATAGGAGCTCGCGTCGATCATTTGAAGGCCCCCTTGGGCCGCGCCCGGGAAATCTCGAGCCGTCTGAATATTGTTTTCGGCCATCATCGACACACCCAGCGAGACCCTTTTGTGAATGCGGAGCGTCTTGGATCAGACAACTCTGCAGAATGAGGCATGGGCCGTGGACATGCTGTCCCAGACGCTCCTCAAGTCAGTGCCTTCACGGCAGAGGGAAAATAGAGGTCAAGACATGGATATCGAGAGATGCATGGATTAACAATTGCTTGGGATCTCTGCGCCCCCGATCACCAGTGCCATCATCACCAGTGACCCCGATCACCTGATCACCCGCGGACTCACAAAGTGCAGCGTCGCTGCCATTGACGCTGCACGTTTTAAGTCCGCGGGCGCCAAGGTGTGCGAGAAGGTCAGGCGCCGGTCAAAGCGAGCGGTGGGCTGCACCGGAAGCGAAGAAAGGCACGAAGCGAAAGAGCAGAGAGACCGAGGCGAGATAGGATGGGCCCGTTCAGACCGTGAAGGCCAGCGCGGGGATGCCAAGGGAGAACCCGCGGGCTGTGTCCTTGCAGCAGGGCCACCAGCTAGTGACGCTGGACATGAGTACCATGGATTTGGACAGTCTGAGGTCTAGATCCCTGAGAACAGAAGGAGACGTCGGAAGAGAACTGGGGCCGTGACTATTCCCAGGGGCCGTGAGACCATTGCGAAGCCTTGAGCCTGACAAAGAAACCACGCCAGGGTGAAGGTAGATTCTCCCCATGATCCATGAACCAACGATCCCCTTGGGGCCTTTGTGAGCGTCCTCGTCCTCCCACTCGTCGTCCCAGGACTCCCAGCTCTTCCAGCCTGCTCGGGCAACGGCGCAACTCTTCGGCACGCAGGGACAGAACAAAGGCAAAGAGAACTGCTGGGGATGATAAGGGAAACGGGGGTCTGGATTGAGAGGGCGAAGCTAGCTTGAAAACACAGAAGGCTGCAGGGGCAGGGGCTGAAGGGGGAGCGGACGAAGGGGGTTCAGTGGGAAAGGGAAGCGCAAGGCAGCGGAGACGTCATGAAGGCATGTGGAAATTGATAGACACCACCCTCTGAAACCTTCCCGCGAGAGGCAAGGCCAGAGCCCTCGAGTGGCTTCTGGGGACTGAGGTCATTCATCACAGTCTGTTCGCCGCGACCCCCTGGCCCCCTAGACTGACATCTGGCACGGGTGCGGCAGAGGCAGCGGCCCTTGGCGCACCGCTCGCGCCGCCTCGGATATGGGCCAGAGCGTCCGTCTCTGCAGCACGCAGCGAAGCCAGCCGTCCACCACAGGTGGTGTGCGCACATACTCCAAAGCACGAGATGCGCGGCCAAAGCTTTCTCGCTCTAGCACGCCATCTGCACGCCAGGGGACACAATAATAAGACGATGCCAGAAAGAGGAAACACCTGGCCACGGGATGTGGAGATGGCGAGTCTGTGCGGCGAGGTGCGCCTACCCCTTCTTCCCCCCCTTGTCCTCCTGGCCCCCCAAAAGGGGGCAGGCAGCGACGAGAAAGAGGGCAAGAGGACCCTGAACAGAGCTCGACAGACGACACGGGCCAGATCGCCTTGTCCGAGGCGTGGGCTGAGACGCAAAGCTGTGCAACGCGCAGGGCTCCGACATGGACTTCGTGAGTGCCCGAGGCCCCCGTCCCGTGAGGCCCGAGGTCGCGCAACGCGACCTTGCTCCGACGCAGACGTCGTGAGGCCCAAAGTCGTGCATCACGCCCTCGCTTCGACGTGGACATTCGTGAGCGCCCCTGGGCCCCCCTCCCGCAAAGCCCGCAAGCGCGCCCTCGCTCCGACGTGGATGTTCGCGAACGCCCTGGGTCCCCCTCGGGTGGCCCTGGTCTTCGAGCCAGCGACGCCAGTGCGGCGGGGCCACGTGCCCACAGGCCACTCAGCCAGGCCAACCGCTGGAGTGTCCAGACTCCGCCCGCCGCCCATGCCCTGGCTCGGAATGTCTGCGCGGATGCAAAACCTATCGCGAGAGGGCTGAATATTTTCTGCGGGCCCCGCAGCTACCTCTATAGGCGCCCCGCGTCAGGGCAGGGGCCGCCTTGGTTCTTCCACCCGGACTGCCACCACTTGCTGTCGCCGGCGCCATCCTCGGTGGAGAGGCAGCGCAAGCGGGAGAGGGAGAGGGAAGGAGCGAGAGGCACTCAGAGGGAAGGGTGCGAGAGGAGGAGTGCGGGAGGAGGACGAGGGAATGGGTAGGGGGGGGCTGGAGGAGACAGTGAATGAAGGGGGGAGACGAGGGAGTGGAAGAGGAATGGGTGGAAGGAGAGCTGCCTGAAAACAAAATGTCCTTTCAAATTCCACCTAGTCCATTCAGGCCCTGCACAGCACCATTATTATCGCCCGATCGCCGCGTGCATGGACGCTTTCCTAAAATAAGAGTTGGCTGCAAGCACGCGGAATTACATCGCAAAAATCATCCGGACAGGGCGGGACAAGGAGGCAACAGAAAACCAAAAATTTCAGGGCAGAGACGCGAGGGTCTCATGCAGGATCGCCTCTCTCATTTGTGGTACGGGTGTCCGCGACGCCACAACCTGGCCGCATCCGCGAGCATTTGCCGCGCCAGGCCCCCGCGGCTTCCCCTCTGAAAAGCGTATTTCGCAAAATTTGCGCTCCTCACTCTTTCGCCTTATGTCAGCTTGTGATTAACAAATCCGTGGGGGGGGCGCGTTTAAATAAATAATTCCCCTGCTCGGGCGAACCGCTGGGTGGCGCCCGCCAGATTGAAAATCAACGGGGCAGCGCCGGTGATTAGCGTCGACGCCCAGCCGCCAACGAGCGGCAAGGGGTGGGCGTTTGGAGGCAAGGGCGAGCCAGGGCGGCCCTTTTTCTGTCGAACCGATGCGGGCCTGCAGGCAAGGCGGGCTGGACGAAAGTGGGGCGCAGCAAGGGGGGGATTTGCCAAGCAGTTCACGTCGCCGTCTCCTCCTCCTCCCCCTCCTCCTCCTCGTCCTCCTCGTCCTCGTCCTGCTCCTCCTCCTCCTCCTCCTCCTTCTCCTCTTCCTCCTCCTCGTCCTCGTCCTCGTCCTTCCCCTCCTCCCCCCTCCCCCTCCTCCCTCCTCCCTCCTCCTTCCTCCTTCCCCCTGGCGCGCGCGGTAAAACATAACAACAACAACAACAACAACAACAACAACAACAACAACAACAACAACAACAACAACAACAACAACAACAACAACAACAACAACAACAACAACAACAACAACAATCACTTTACCCGAACGCTCAGTGTTCTCACCAGTGCCAGGGTTTTCATGCGACGCCAGCCAATACCCCCACTTTGTGGGGGGGCAGTGCAAGCTCTACCAAATATCCACACGACTCTTCGCCACCACCCACACCCAGCTTCCCGCCCTATGACGTTCGGACACTTCACTTCGTGGCCTGCGGACGACCGTGGCTACTACACTGGCGTGTCCGATGGTTGTCCCACAGATGGTTGTGGGTGCCCGATCGTTGTCCCGATGATTGTGCGAGGTGTTTTTCGAGGACCTACGGTGCGATTCGTGTGATTTTATGATGCGCGGTGCTAAAATTCTTAAGAAGCCCAATGGTTTTTGGAGATTTCGGCGTGCGCGCGCGAAGAAAAAACGAATGTGTCCCGCATGGTATTATTTGACAGGGATGATGGCCCTGGCAGGTGCGCAACCGTTGTCGCAGAAGTTCGAAAAAGTTGCTCGCAAAAGCCCGTTTGACAGAAATGTTTAAAAAGTGTTGGTTTTCCTACGAATCCGCAAGAGCGCGCGGGATGAGATTTTGACATTTTTTTGTTGAAAAACCATTGGTTTTTTGATGTTTTTATGTTAAAATCGTTCCGAACACTAAGCTTTTGGAAGGATTTCGTCTTGCGCGCGCGAATGTCCACTTTACCTTATTTTTTGCAAGGGATTCTTGAAATTTGATTATATTAGAACAAGAAATGTCATTTTATAGTGTTTTTTGCAAGGGAAAGCGGGGGGGAACAAAACAACCGGATCTTGATCACATCGAATTACCTGAGGCTTCCTCACGAAAGTGATGAAAATGTAGCTGCGGCCTAGGCGGCGCAGGGGGGCCGTGCACCAGGGGCCCCAACAATAATTATTCTTTAGAATTAATAATGTTCAACAACAGCAACAGCAACAGAAACAGAAACAGAAACAGAAACAACAACAAAAATCATTATGAGACGGTTCGCTGTTACTTGCCCGCGTGTCATTCAAAACGAGTCCCCCACACCCTCGATACCCGCCCTTTTTGTCTTCGATCACACCATCTTTGGGGGGATTATTTCTCTTTGCGGGGGGCGGCGGGCTTAGACAGGCGGGCAAACCTGAACGGGCGGACAATCCTACGTGGGCGTACACGTGCCCGCCATTGGAATTGGTGTGGGCCCTGCCAAACCAGGAGGGGGAGAACGAGGCAGAGCGGGAGGAAGGGAAGGGGAGGGACGAAGGAAGAGGGAAAACGCCAGGAGAGAAGGAGCGAAGAGTGGTGCGGTTGACTAGAGACAAAGAGAGGAAGAGAGAGAGAGAGAGAAGGCAGATAAGAGAGGTAGAGAGAAAGAGGGGAGAGAGAGAGAGGGGAAAAGAGAGGGAGGAGGCAGGAGAGGGGAGGGAGAAGGGATGAGGGAGAAGACGGGGAGGGGATAGGGCAGAGAGACATAAGGATGAGGGAAGAGGAGGAGGGAGAGAGAAGGGAGGAGAGGACGGAGGAGGGAAGAAGGAGAGGGAGGAGGAGCAGGAAGGTAAGAGCGTGAACGTTCGAGGAAGTCCTAAGCGACAGCGCCGTTCCTGAAGAAAGTCTCGGGCGGGTGCCCACGACGGGCGGGCGATCCCCTGACGGGCGGGTCGGGCGGGTGGGACATTCAAGCGGGATGCTTGAGTATGGCGAGAGCGCGATTCGTACGTAAATTGTGACGGCATCCTTGCCGCAGCGTGTTTCCTGAGCGTCGAAAGCGTGATTTCTGCATAAATTGCATGGGAGTCGCAGGCGAGAACGCAATTCCTACATAATATGTAAAGGGCTCTCTGGCGGGAGCGGGGGTCTTGAGTAAATTGCGAAGAAGTCTTGACTCAATTGCGAGGAAGTCTCAAGCGGGAGCGCCGTTCTTGAGTAAATTCTCAAGCGGAAGCGGGGGTCCTGAGCAAATCCTGAGGAAGTCTCAGGCGGGAGCCGTTGTTGTTGTAACCCGGGGGGGGCCAGTGGCACAGTTTGAGCACCAAGACTTTCCCTGTCAAAAAACAAGGTGCGAGCGTCGAAGGGCACACTTTGATTGAGAAAGACCGCATGCACCGGCGATGGGGGGATCAAGAATGATTATTTTTCTGGAATGAAACTTCAACAACAACAACAACAACAACAACAACAACAGCAACAGCAACAGCAACAGCAACAGCAACAGCAACAGCAACAGCAACAATAACAGCAACAACAACAACAACTACAATCATTTTACCCGAACGCTCAGTGTTCTCCCCAGTGCCAGGGTTTTCTTGCGACACCAGCCAATACCCCCACTTCGTGGGGGGGCCGTTCAAGCTCTACCAAATATCCAAACGACTCTTCGAGACCACCCACACCCAGCTTCCCGCCCTATGACGTTGGGACACTTCACTTCGTGGCGTGCGGACGACCCTGGCTACTACACTGGCGTGGGGTACACACCCACAGAGGTTGATCACATCTGTTACATATGATGTGGTACACGGTACACGTGAGATGGTACGCAGTGCCAAGATAGTTGGTCACATTTTTGGGGCAAATTCGTGGGGATGCGATTACAGAAGTACATGTGTTACACTGATGTTATACAGTCCCAAGGATGACGCATGCATTGCTCATAGACTCATGGCGCTATGATCCTAACTCTCAGTGCCCAACGCGCGCGTGCACAGCCAGACGGAGGGAGAGAAACACATGTATACAAGGTTCGTGACATACGCACGGTCCACCATGTTGTAAACGATCGCATGCACGGTAAGTTCTGAAATTATACGTATGTACAAGCAGACATGCGAGGGAGAAAGGGAGATGGCCATCGACAGTTCCAATACGGCTCCAAGGCGGAAGAGGGGGAGGAGGAGCAGGACAAGGAGGAAAGGAGAGAAGCGAGAAAGGAGCTCCTTGGAACCATCTTGGGGCCTCTTGGGGGTTTATTGGACCCTCACGGCGGACTCTTGGGGCCTCTAGAACGCCTCCTGGGGCCATCTTGGGGGTCTCTTGGAGCCACCTTGGAGCCTCTCTGGAACCTCTTGGGGGCCTCTTGGAGTCCTCTTGAAGCCTCTTGGGACCATCTTGGGCGCCTCTTTGGGCCTCATGGACGCCTCTTGGGGCCATCTTGCGCGCCTGTTGGGGCCATCTTGGGTTTTAAAGATTCATCAAGAGACCGCGAATGGATTTCGAGATTTTTCGGATGAGAAAGTAGTGCGTTTTCATATGTTTTCTGAACATCGCATCTTGAAATTATTGAAAACCCATTGTGTTTGGCAGGATTTCGACATGCGCGCGCGGCGGCCGCGCGCATGTGCACTTCGTCTCATTTTTTGCAAGGGATGGTGGCCCTCGCAGGCGCGCAACCGTTGTTGGAGAAGTTCAAAGCACCTGAAGAAGTAGCACGCAAAGACCCTTTTGACAGAAATGTTTAAAAAGTGGTGTGTTTCCTATGAATCCGCAAGAGCGCGCGGAAGGACATTTTGACAATTTTTTCTTAAAAAACCATTGGGTTTTTGATGTTTTTATGTTAAAATCGCTACGAAACCTAAGGTTTTGGAAGGATTTCGTCTTGCGAGCGCGAATGTCCACTTTACCTTATTTTTTGCAAGGGATTCTTGAAATTTGATCAACTAAGAACAAGAATTTTCATTTTCTATTGTTTTTTGCAAGGGAAAACGAGCGTCAACAAAAAACCGGATCCGGGGGTAATCCACTTTTCTGAAGCTTTCGCAGAAAAATGATGAAAATGTAGCTGCGGCCTAGGTTTTGGGCGGGGGGCGTGCACCAGGGGGTCCAACAATAATAATTCTTTAGAAGTAATAGTGTTCTACAACTACAACTACAACAACACCAACAACAATCATTATAAGACTGTTTGTTTTTAGTTGCCCGCGTGTGATTCACAACGACTTCCCCACACCCTCGATACCCGCCCATTTTGTTTTCGATCACACCCCCTTCGCGGGGATTATTTCTCTTTGCGGGGGGCGGCGGGCTTAGACACGCGGGCAAACCTGAACGGGCGGACAATCCTTCGTGGGCGTACATGTGCCCGCCATTAAAATTGGTGTGGGCCCTGCCAAAAGAGGAGGGGGAGAACGAGGGAGAGTGGGAGGAAGGGAGGGGGAGGGACGAAGGAAGTGGGAAAACGCCAGGAGAGAAGGAGCGAAGAGTGGTGCGGTTGACTAGAGGCAGAGAGAGACAGAGAAAGAAAAAAAAACACAAAAAAAGAGGTAAATAAAGAAAGAGAGAGAGAGAGAGGGGAGAGAGAAAGAGGGAGGGAGGAGGCAGGAGAGGGGAGGGAGAAGGGATGAGGGAGAAGACGGGGAGGGAATAGGGCAGAGAGACATAGGGATGAGGGACGAGGAGGAGGGAGAGAGAAGGGAGGAGAGGACGGAGGAGGGAAGAAGGAGAGGGAGGAGGAGAAACAGGAAGGTAAGAGCGTGAACGTTCGAGGAAGTCCTAAGCGACAGCGCCAATCCTGAAGGAAATCTCGGGCGGGTGCCCACGACGGGCGGGCGATCCCCTGACGGGCGGGTCGGGCGGGTGGGACATTCAAACGGGATGCTTGAGTATGGCGAGAGCGCGATTCGTACGTAAATTGTGACGGCATCCTTGGCGCAGCGTGTTTCCTGAGCGTCGAAAGCGCGATTTCTGCATAAATCGCATGGGAGTCGCAGGCGAGACCGCAACCCCTGCATAAAATGTAAGGGGCTCTCTGGCGGGAGCGGGGGTCTTGAGTAAATTGCGAAGAAGTCTCGACTCAATTGCGAGGAAGTCTCAAGCGGGAGCGCCGTTCCTTCGTAAATCACCAGGAAATCTCAAATGGGAGCGGGGGTCCTGGCTAAATTACGAGGAGGTCACAGGCGGGAGCACCGATCTTGAGTAAATCCCGAGGAAGTCTCAGGAGCGGGGGTCCTGAATAAATTTGGAAGGAGTCTCACGCGGGAGCCGTTGTTGTTGCAATCCGGGGGGCAAGGGCACAGTTTGAATACCAAGATTTTCCCTGTCAAAAAGACAAGGCGCGAGCGTCGAGGGGTCACTTTGATTGAGAAAAACGGCATGCACCGGCGGGGGGGGATCAACATGTATTATTATTGCGGCATGAGAATTCAACAACAACAACAACAACAACAACAACAACAACAACAACAACAACAACAACAACAACAATTGTAAGACTGTTCGCTCTTATGTGCTCGCGTGTCATTCAATATGCATATCCCAAACCCTGGATACCCGCCCTCTTCGACTTCGATCGCACCCCTTTTCGGGGGGTATATTCATTCCCTGCCACGCGCAATTGGCGAAGCCCTGGAACACGAAGGGCAACAAATAACGGGGGGATTGAAGGCGAAGGGACCAGAAGAAGGGAGGGGGGGCAAGAAGGAGGGGGGGCTATGATTTGCGCTGCGAATGGCGATTCAGCTTGCGCCGCGGCTTGCGCCAGCCACTCCAACACAAGTCAACAGTAAGTTTCGCCACGGCTCGCGCCATCAACAGCGCCACGCACCACCCCCTTGACAGAAGACATCGTGGATGCCCCCACGGGGGGGCGCACGGCTGCGAGCGGGCGTCTGAAGCAAATTTCGCGGAACCCCGAAAAGAAGCGGGATGCTCGGAAAGCGGGGCGATAGGATAATGAGAACTGCAACCGCGTCGAGAGGCGCGCGGGGACGCGGGGTGGATTGGGATGGAGTGGACAAGAATAGGGCCCCAGGAAGAGGAACTGCAAGGAATGGAGAAGAGGAACCGGGAGGAGCGCGGAAGAGCGGGGGGCGCACGGAGGAATCTGGAGGATAATTTGGGGGAAATGCGGAACGCGAACGGGAAAGGGTGGAGATTGTCAGGGCGGGATGGGGCGGCCTGGGGAGGAGTGGGCGGAATTCGAAAAACTGAGGAATAGCACAATGGAGCACGAACGAAATGAAAATGATGATAAAGGGCAAGACTAGAGAAGACAGGGAAGGAACGTTGAAAAGTGGGGGCAGGCGGATGCGAGCGGAGACTGGTGCGGAAATTAAGCGCGGGGGGATTGGAAGGCACCCGAAAGCCTCCCATGACCTCTGGGGGGCCTCGGAATGGCACCGATGACCACCGAGCAGTTCCAGAGACTCCGAAAACCTGCGGGAACGCCCCAGGGGCCTCGTCGGGGGAGGCCTTCATTCGAAGCCTGCAGAAGAACATGGGCCAGCGGAACACGCGCGTCTCAAAGGCTGGCAAACCGGGCCCCGGCAAGCGGCGGACCGTCGGCCTGGCCAGTGGCAACGTTGGCGACGCGCACACCGACCCGCGGCAATCCGACCCCAAGATGGACAGAAAGCGGGCTCACCACGACGACGACCACGACGAGAGGAGGGAGGAGGAGGAAAAGGAGGAGGGAGGAGGAGGAGGAGGAGGAGGAGGAGGAAGAGGAGGAGGAGGAGGCGGAGGAGGAGGAGGAGGAGGAGGAGGAAGGGAGGGAAGGAGGGAAGGAGGGAGGAAGGGAAGGAGGAGAGGGAGGAGGGTGGGGGCTGAAGGGCCGACAGGCTGGCCCTCGGCAGGCGGCGAGGCAGTCGCACGGATTATCGGCCCGGCTGGCTGAAGGGTCGGAGTGCCGGGCCGCAGGCGGCAGGCGGGCCCCAAAAGGGGCGGCCAAGGACGACGACGACGACGACGACGACGACGACGACGACGACGACAATGACGATAAGGGGAAGGAGGGAAGGAGGGAGGGAGGGGGAGGGAGCAGGGAGGGACGGAGGGATGGGAGGGACGGGAGGGACGGGAGGGACAGCGCGAGCGAGCGGGGGCCACGAAGGGCATTAATACGGGGCCACAGAGGGCAGCGACGGGGCCGCTGACGGCAGCACCGGGGCCACGAAGAGCAGCGAGAGGGCCACAACGGGCGACAGCGGGGCCACGAAGGGCATGCATATGGGGCCACGACGGGCGCGAGCGAGCGGGGGCCACGAAAGGAATTCGTATATGGGGCCACAAAGGGCGACAGCGGGGCCACTGAAAGCAGCAAAAGGGCAACAAAAGGCAGCGAGAGGGCCACGAAGGGCGACAGCGGGGCTACGAAGGGCATGCGTGTGGTTGCGAAGAAATCCAAAGCGAGAGCGCGATTCTCCAATAAACTGTGAGGAAGTAGCAGGCGGGAGCCGCGATTCGGTGGTAAATTGCAAGGAAGTCCCAAGCGAGAGCGCGATTCTTCAATAAATTATAAAAAGCTATCAAGCGGGAGCCGTTGTTGGCGCGGGCCACGACGGGCGCGAACGAGCGGGGGCCCCGAAGGGCATACGTAAAGGAGGCCGCAGAGGGCAGCGACGGAGCCGCTGAGGGCAGAAAAGGGCCACGAAGGGCAAAGGGGGGGCCACGGAGAGCGACAGCAGGGCCACGAAGGGCATGCATATGGGGCCACGACGGGCGCGAACGAGCGGGGGCCACGAAGGGCATTCGTATATGGGGCCACAAAGGGCGACAGCGGGGACACTGAGCGCAGAAAGTGGGCCACGAAGGGCAGTGACGGGGCCACGAATGGCGACAGCGGGGCCACGAAGGGCATGCGAATGGGACCACGAAGGGCGCGAGCGAGCGGGGGCCACGAAAGGTAATTAATCTGGGGCCACAGAGGGCAGCGATGGGGCCGCTGAGGGCAGAAACGGGGCCACGAAGGGCAGAGAGGGGGCCACGAAGGGCGACAGCGGGGCCACGAAGAGCATGCATATGGGGCCACGACGGGCGCGAACGAGCGGGGGCCACGAAGGGCATTCGTATATGGAGCCACAAAGGGCGACAGCGGGGCCACTGAAAGCAGAAAAGGGCCACGAAGGGCAGCGAGAGGGCCACGAAGGGCGACAGCGGGGCTACGAAGGACATGCGTATGGGGCCACGACGGGCGACTGCGAGCGGCGGCCACGAAGGGCATATAATGCGGGGCCACAATGGGCAGCGACGGGGCCACTGAGGGCAGCAACGGGGCCACGAAGGGCAGCGAGCGAAGGCGACCGCGGAACCAGTACGGACAGCGAGGGGCATCGAAGGCGGGCGAAGGACAGCGAGCGGCGACTGGCCCAGACGGGCGGGTCGAGCGGGCGGGTCGTTGAAGCGTAAATCCCACCAGCCCTTTGGGCGTGAGTGGTTTAGAGAGCCCGCTCTGTCCTCAACCCCCTTTCCTCCCCTTCGGGGAGGGGTTTACCCCTCCCCCTACCCCCTCCCCCTGGACCTGGAGAGGGGGTCCGGCGGGTCGTCAGGGGGGTCAATTTCGACTCCTGGGAGGGCTCAAAAACGACACCCCTCACGAGGATTCTGCCCCCGACGGGGGGACGCCAAAAAAACCCTCTCCTCTTCTGTCAAGCCAAAATCATTGATTTTATTACGGTTTCGGCCCCATTTTGGCCTTTTGAGGGGGCAGCGCTCCTCTTCCTTGTTCTCAAAATCATTGATTTTACGAAGGTTTCGGCTTCATTTTGTCCTTCTCAAGGGGGTAGCGCTCATTTGCGCTTCGGAGGAGGTCGCAAGAGGCCCCAAGATGGCCCCACGATGCCCCCAGGATGCTCCCAAGAGGCCTCCAAGAAGCCTCCAAGAGGCCCCCAGGAGGCTCCCAAGAGGCCCCCAACAGGCCCCCAAGAGGCCCCCACGAGGCCCCAAGAGGCCCCAAGAGGCCCCCAAGAGGCTCCCAAGAGGCCCCCAAGAGGCCCCCAAGAGGCCCCAAGAGGCCCCCAAGAGGCCCCCAAGAGGCCCCACGAGGAGCCCGAACGACTCACACCAGGACGAGGGGCCCGAACGACTCACACCACGAAGAGCCCGAACGACTCACACCACTAGGAGGGGCCCGAACGACTCACACCAGGACGAGGCGCCCGAACGACTCACACCACGAGGAGCCCGAACGACTCACACCACGACGCGGGCCCCGAACGACTCACACCACGAGGAGCCCGAACGAGTCACACCAGGAGGAGGGGCCCGAACGACTCACACCAGGATGAGGGGCCCGAACAACTCACACCACGAGAAGCCCGAACGACTCACACCAGGACGAAGAGCCCGAACGACTCACACCACGAAGAGCCCGAACGACTCACACCAGGAAGAAGGGCCCGAACGACTCACACCAGGACGAGAAACCCCAAACGACTCAAACCACGAGGAGCGCTTTCTCTCCCTCCTCCTCCGCCTCGTCCTTCTCCCGCTCCCCCCACAAGGAGGATGTACAAGGAGGCGGGAGGAAGGAGGAACAGGGGAGATATGCGGGGCCAAGCGGACACACGCCTGAAAAACACGACTGTCGGCATGCTTCGCGAGAGTTGCTGCTGTGAGATGGGCTGGTGGGGATACGCGAAGCGTGAAGAATTCTGCTTGAACCGCCAGGCCATATGTAGCGGGAGCGCGATTCCTGAGTGTCGAGGGGCGGCATCTGAATAAATTGTAAGGAAATATCAGGCGGGAGCTGCGATTCGGCGGTAAGTTGCGAGGAATTCCCAAGCGAGAGCGCGATTCTCAAATGAATGGTAAGGAAACATCAAGCGGGAGCCGCGATCCGGTGGCAAATTGCAAGGAAGTCCCAAGCGAGAGCGCGATTCTTCAATAAATTGTAAAGAAGTATAATGCAGGAGCCGTTGTTGTTGTTGTTGTTGTTGTAAACCGGGGGCCCACAACACAATTTGACCCTCAAGACTTTCCCTGATAAAAAACCGGGTGCGAGCCCCCGGAAGGGCACTTCAATCGAACAAAAAACCATGTGCACCGGACGGGGGGGATCAACAATAATAATTCTTCAGAAATGAGAATGCAACAACAACCACAACAACAACAAGGTTAAGGCCGGCATGGCCCCCCCGGGGTGCGGGAGCGGATCCGCCGGTTCCACCACAGTGGAGAAGGCCGGCACTGCCCCCCCGGTCAGTCCGAAGGGGAGGGG
>CAUYUJ010014790.1:145000-147500 GCA_963575745.1 Prorocentrum cordatum
CTCTTGCCTTAGCGCCGCGCACACTCGTGCATGACAATTAATACAGCTTCACGGATTCCCATGATCAACGTACCAGAAATAGTGTTTTGGACGGACTCATGATCATGCGGGTGCAGCAGTTTTTTTATTCGCGGTGTTGAAATCGCAAAAATGACATTCTGGCACGATTTCGGATCGTCAAGACGCAGCAGTCATGTTGATCCGTGGCGTTGATACCCGAGAACCATGTTTTGGCATGCTTCAGGGTCTTCAAGGGTGTCTTCCAACGAGGCAGTTCCCTCAATGGATATGAACCGCTGTACGGGCTTATCAAGAGGGAGCTTGGAGGAAGGGCTAATTCCTACATCTTTGATGCCTCTTTGGTTTACACTGGTCCTCCTCCTCCTCCTCCTCCTCCTTCTCCTCCACCTCCTCCACCTCCTCCTCCTGCTCATCCTCCTCCTCGTCCTCCCCCTCCTCCTCCTCCTCCTCCTCCCCCTCCTCCACCTCCTCCTCCGTATCCTCCTCCTCTTCATCATCATCATGATCATGGTCGTCATCATCATCGTCATCATCAGCATCACCATCATCATCATCAGCAGCAGCATCAACAGCAGCATATCATGTTCATCATCAGCAGCAGCATCATCATCACCATCATCATCACCATCAGCATCATCATCTTCATCATCAGCAGCCACATCATCATCCTAATCCTCATCATCGTCATCACCATCATCACCATCGTCATCACCATCATCATCATCATCATCATCATCATCATCGACGTCATCATCCTCATCAGCAGCAGCATCGTCATCGGCAACGTAGTAATCATCAGCAGCAGCATCATCAGCAACATCACCATCAGCAGCATCATCAGCATATCATCATCGCCATCAACAACAGTCACAACAACAGCCACAACGACAACAACATCATCGTCGTCATCAACAGCATCATCAGCAGCATCATAGTCAACATCACCACCATCATCATCCGCAGCAGCAGCATCACCATCCTCATAATCCGCATCATCGTCATCATCAGCATCATCAGCACAATCCTCATCCTCATTCTCAGTCTCATCATAATAATCATCTTTATCATCATCATCATCATCATCAGCATCATCATCACCACCACCATCATCATCATCAGCATCATCAGCATCACCCTCATCCTCCACGCTCAGTCTTCACTGCAGATCCTACACCTCCTGCACTACTCACCTCTCTCTCCCCTGCAGCTGGTCGGGGAGCCACGCGCCCCTCTCCGCGCAACGAACTTCACTCTGGAACTCACAAGTTGGTACTTCTAGGTTTGCCCAAAAAGCGGAGGTCTTCAGTGTCTCGCACAGCGCTCCCGCTGCAGCACTGGCCCGCTCTTTCGGATCGGCACGTTGCTCCCATCGTTCGCAATGGCGCTCTCGCCCTAGCGCGGAGCACGTTTCCGAGCGCTTCCTCATCGTTGTCGCCCCGCTCCTTTTCCCTTCCCCGCCTTCTCCTGGTCATCCTGCTCCTCCTTTTTCTCCCACTCCTGCTCCTGCTGCTGCTGCTGTTCCTCCTCGTCCTCCTCGTTCCTCCTCCTCCTCCTCCTTCCTCCTCCTCCTCCTCGTTCTCCTGCTCATCATCCTGCTCGTCCGCCATCTCCTCCTCCAATGTACGCAGCTCCCTTTCTGCGATTGCGCATGACACGATGGGGTCCTCTGGGAGATCAAAGTCCACTATGACACCCACCAGTGGATATAGAAGAAAAAACGGTGGTTGGTAGAGATAGGATGTCAGATATGGCGCGAGCGCACCAGACCCCACTTGGGCCGTCGTCTGGCTCTTCTCTTGGGGACCCGTGGCCCGTCTTGCTGAGTCCTGGGGCTCACTTTGGGGTCGTCTCGGAGCCCTTGCAGATGGGCGGAGGGAGGGGGGAAGGATGGGGGGGGCGAGAACGATAGCCGCAGCAGCAGGCACAGCAGGAAAGAGGAAGGATCGCTGCCCACCCCCCCCCCCTTCAGTTGGCGGCCTGCGGTTGGCAGGGCGTCGCCCACGTAAGGGCCGTCGAGCGGAGGGCGCGCCTGGCGCCCGGCCCGGTCGCTGCCTCCTGACTCCTCGTCCCACTTCGAGCTTCAAGCTACGGGCAGACCTGCTGCTGACAACTGACGCCCTCGCCTCTTCCTGTCCCCTCCTGCCTCCTGCCTGCTGCCTCGTCCTCATATTATTGCCTCCTGCCTCCTGCCTCATCCAGCCTCCTGCCTCATCCTCGTCATCACCATCAGCATCGGCATCAGCGTCAGCATCATCATCATCATCATCATCATCATCAGCAGCAGCAGCAGCATCATCAGCATCATCATCATCAGCAGCAGCATCATCAGCATCATCACCATCATCATCATCATCATCATCATCATCATCATCATCATCATCATCATCATCCCCATCATCCCCATCACCCTAACCCTCATCATCATCCCCATCTGTCCCCCGTGATTATCATAATCATCCGCAGCATCCGCATCATCATC
>CAUYUJ010014790.1:152500-181488 GCA_963575745.1 Prorocentrum cordatum
GGGGCCGCGAAAAATGAGGGTGTGCCTCAAAGGCGAGGAGCTGCATGTGGACCCTGTCACTGGGGCCTTCGGTTGGGCCCCCTATGGGGCCACGAAACGTGCGAAGGGTGTGCCGAAATGGCTCCCGATGGGACCACGAAACGTCTGAGGGGTGAGCCGAAGTGGGGCGGCGCCGCCATGCAAACTTTGCCACTGGGGCTTTCTGTGGAGCTCCCTGCGGCGCCACGAAACGTGTGAGGAGTGAGCCGATGTGGGGCGGGGCTGCCACGCGAACTTTGCCCATGGAGCCGCCAGTGGAGCTCCGTGTGGGGCCACGAAACGTGTCAGGGGTGTGCCGAAGTGGGGCGGGGCGGCCATGCGAACTGTGCCACTGGGGCCTTCGGTGGAGCTCCCTACGGGGCCATGAAACGTGTAACGGGTGCGCCGACGTGAGGCGGGGCCGCCATACGAGCTGTGCCACTTGGGCCGTCGGTGGAGCTCCCTGTGATGCCACGAAACGTGTGAAAAGTGCGCCGACATGGGGCGGGGCCGCCAAGCGAACTTTGCCATTGGGGCGTTCGGTGGAGCTCCCTATGGGGCCACGAAACGTGTGAGGGGTGCGCCGAAGGGCGGCGCTGCCATGCAAACTTTGCCACGGGTGCGCCGAAGTGGGGCGGGGCCGCCGTGCGAACTTTGCTACTGAGGCCTTCGGTGAAGCTCTCTGTGGGCCACGAAACGTGTAAGGGGTGCGCCGAAGTGGGGCGGGGCCGCCATGCGAACTGTGCCGCTGGTGCCTTCGGTGGATGTCACTATGGGGCCACAAAAGGTGTGAAGGGTGCGCCGAGACAGATACATACGGAGGGCAGAGGCAAGGGAGCAAGGGGCAGGAGGAGGAGGAGAGGAGGGGGAGAACGCGGGGCGCTGTCTCTTCAAATCGAGGACCCAACACCACAGGATGGTTGGGAAGAACATGCTTATCCCCCCGCCCCGCTTCTCGCCTTGACCTCCACAACTCCTTCATTGCCCACTCTGGCCTGCGGCTAAGACCTCCCCACCGCATCCGTCTTACCATGCAGGTCGCTATCAATGTCCTGCTCCACTGTGTGCTAAGCTTCATGTCCTTGCTGGCGGCATGATATTCCAGAAAGAGCAGGTGGCTTGACGTACTAGGTCTTCCCAAACAGCAATTACCGCTATTGTCAAAAGGTCACGGTCCCTCTCCCGACCAGCCAGGTTGGACCCTGATGACACGAGATGTCGAAGAGTTGTTTGTGCGATTTGCTCGTGCCGTCCTGCTCCGCCTTTCTGCGCACATTTTTGTCCAATTGCCCAAGATGGCGCTGCGATGGCTCAACACATGGCAAGATAGCCCCAAAGATGGCCCAAGACAGCTCCCAAGATAGAGCGGTACCCAGCGAAGGAGGCGTCGGGGGAGGCCGGACCCCCCCCCCCCCGCCCCCACTTCACATGAAGAGGGAGGAGGGGAAAAGCCCCCTCCCCCAAGGGAAGTCGAGACTCCCTCCTTCCCAGCCCACCCACCCCTCCACCCCCTTTGCCAGCAATCGAGATCCTCTCCTTCCCGCGCGCTCCTTCCCTCCTCTCCCCGCTGGCAGTCGAGAATCTCTCCTTCCTGCACGCGGCCCCCCCTCCTCCCCCCGCACTCCGCGGCCCTTTTCCCCTTCTCGGCAGTCGAGATTTTCTAGTTCCTGCGCGCGGGCCCCGAATCGAGTGAAATGGTGGTGGTTCTCAGGCGAGCTGCGGGGCACCTGGTGACTGTAATGGAATGATATTTGTTGGCCCATGTGGCGTTGACGCGTGCCGCGTCGAGCGGAATGGTATTTTATCCCTTTCCCGCCCGAGTCGCATGGCCTCGTATTTTTTACGGCCCGCTGGCGTTGTCGCGTCAGGAATCGAATGAAATTATAGTCGTCCCCTCCCCGCCTGAATCGAAAATAATGTTTCTGTTCTGACCCGTTGTGTGGCAACTTGGCGAGCGCGCTGGAATAATATTGTTTGCCGCCCACAGGACGTGCGGCGTGACGAGTAGAGCGCAACGATGTGTTTCCCAGCCCGCGATGCGATGCCACACGGCACCCATAATAGAATCGATTCGTTTCGTTTCACGGGCGTTACCCCGTGCCGAGTAGGGTGGCACGATTTCGCTTTCGATTCAAAAGCGTGGCCACGTGATGAGTAAAGTCGACTAGGTTGTTTTTCCACTGCGCTACAAGGCCACGAGGAGTGCAATAGAATAAAATGAGCTTCGCCCCCAGGCGTTGCCGCGTGACGAATACGATGGAATGGTACGTTTATTCCACGCTCGAATGCTTTCCGGCCAGCTGCGTAGCAACGTAACAAGTAGAAGAGAATAACTGTGTTTCGACGCACGCTGGAATTATATTGCAGTCGCCCCCCAAGAGTTGCCGCGTGACAAGTCGGATGGAATGGATGTGTTGTCCGTCCCGCCCGAGTCGAGTGGAATGGTCTTCCTCTCCTGTTTCCTGCGTGGCACATGGCGAGTGCAATGAAATTCGAAATGCTACTTGTTAGGCTCTCTTGGCGCTGTCGCATGACGGGTCGAAAGGAATAATACTTGCTCGGCCCCGCCTCAATCGAATGGAACGGTAGTTTTTCCAGCCCGCTGCGTGGCAGTGGAATGGAATGACAGCTGTTCGCCCCGCCTGGCTTGGCGGCGTAACGAGTAGAGCGCACAGGTATTTGTCCCAGCCCACTACGTTGGCGGGTTTGGTAGAAATGCACACGTCGTTCATTTCTAATCGTGCTCATTTCTGATTGTGCTCGTTTCTAATTGTTCCTGGCCCCCTAGTGGCCAGGAAGAGGCCCCTGATGGAACAATTAGAAATGAAAGGATCTCGGCCCCAACAAAAATCAAGGAATTTGCGAATAATTAGAAATGAACTATGTAGATGTCTACCACCGCGATGCGATGCCACGTGCCGAGTAGGGTGGCATAGTCGTTCTATCGCTCCTCAGGCGAGCCCACTCGACGAGTAAAGTTGACGAGCTTGTTTTCCCGCCACGCTGCGTGGCCACATGGCGAACGCATGGATTGTCAAAGTGAAGAGGCCGAACGGTCATTCACTGTCCCTGGGACATGTGGCTGACGTGGGGTTCCGCGGTGCGGATCGTTGTTGCGTTGTTGTTGCTGCTGCAGCTGCTGTTGCTGTTGGTGGTGTTGTTGGTGTTGTTGGTGGTGTTGTTGGTTATGTTGTTGTTGCTGCTCGTGTTGTTGCTGTTGTTGCTGATTTCTCAGATCTAGACATAAGTATTGTCGATCCGCCCTCCGCGGGAACCATTGCATTGTACAATTAAAATGCTCCCCCGGGGCTCGCACCCTGTTTTCTTTACCAGGGCAAATGAAGTGTCACCAAATTGCGCCCCTGGCCCTCAATTTACAAGAACAACGGCTCCCGCCGAATACTTTCTCACAATTGATTCCCAAATCGCGATCTTTCGCTGGACTTCCTCACAGTGTATGCCAGAAATCGCGTTCTCTCGTGGGACTTCCTCTCAATTTGTTCAGACGCCGCGCCCTCGACACTTACAAATCATGCTCTCCCTGTGGATTTCCTCACGATGTATTTGGGAATCGCGCTTTCGCTCAAGACTTCATCACGATTCATGCAGGACGCACGCTTCAGCAACCCGCCTGCTCGACCTGGCCGCCTGGGCCCGCCTTCCCGACCCGCCCGCTAGGGCCGAATTACCCGCCCGATCTGCCACGTGCTTTGTGCTCCTAGCCCCCCTCCTGCTACTCTCTCTCTCTCTCTCTCTCTCGTGTTCCATCCTCCTCCCTCTCCATTGCCCCTTCCTTCCATCAGTCCTTCTCTCCCTTGCCTTAGGGGCTGCACGAAATACACGCTGCAGGTAAAGAACATACCCCCAAGTGGGCCACGATCGACGACGAAAAGGACGGCTACCGAGGGTGTGGGATACACGTGTTGAATGGCACGAGCTGGTAAGAGCGAACCTGTCTTAAAATCATGTTTGTTGTTGTTGTTGTTGGTGGTGGTGGTGGTGGTGCTGTTGTTGGTGGTGCTGTTGTGGTTGTCGCCATTGTTGTTGTTGGTGTTGCTGTCATTGTTGCTGTTGTTGTTGAATTGTCATTCCTAAAGCGAAATTATTACCGATCCCCCTCAACGGTAACCAATGGATCTTTCAATTGAAGTGCTTCTCCCGGGGATCACACCCTGTTCTTTCTGTTTATTCTATATAAATATTCTGGCGTCCGTCACCAAATTGAATTATTAGACCCCGAACAATATCAACAACGACTCCCGCTGGATACTTCCTCACAATTGATTCCCAAATCGCGCTCTCGCGCGGGACTTTCTCACAATGTATGCGGGAACCGCGCTCTCGCGTGGGACTTCCTCCCAATTTACTCAAACGCCGCGCCCTCGGCACTCAGGAATCACGCCCACGTTATAGATTTCCCCACGACTTATTTGGGAATCGCGTTGTCGCTCCAGATTTCCTCCCGATTCATGCAACCCGCCTGCTCGACCTGGCCGCCTGGCCCCGCCTTCCCGACCCGCCCGGTTGGGTCTGCCCGTTCGATCTGCCCTTCTGGTTCTGCCACCTGTTTTCTGTTCCAAGCCCCACTCCTGCTACTCTCCCTAGTGTTTCGTTCTCCTCTCTCCCCAATGCCCCTTCCTTCCATCCATCCTTCTTTCCCTTGCCTGAGGGGTTGCACGACATACATGCTGCAGGTAAGAGAGATACACCCCTAAGGGGGTGTGATCGAAAACGAAGAGGGCGGGTACCGAGGATTTGGGATATACGTGTTGAATGGCACGCGAGCAGATAAGAGCGAACGGCCTTAAAATGATTGTTGTTGTTAGACCTTCACTATTGACGACCAATTATTGCTGATCCCCCCTCTGGGGCACAGTGTATTGTTCAATAAATGTCCCTTCCTGGGGCTCGCTCCCTGTTTTTGGCGGAAAAGCTTGGGTCTCAGGATATAGTATCGTCGGCCCTTTGTTTACAGCAACAACAGAAACATCAAAAACAACAACAACAACAACAACAACAACAACAACAATCATTTAAGACTGGGGACACTCCGTTCTCACCAGTGCCAGGGTTTTCATAGGAGGCGGGCAATACCCCCACTTTGTGGGGGGGCCGGTTCAAGCTCTACCAAATTTCCAAACGACTCTTCGCCACCACCCACACCCAGCTTCCCGCCCTATGACGTTCGGACACTTCACTTCGTGGCATGCGGACGACCGTGGCTACTATTCAGGGCCCCGCGGCCGACGACGACGGCGTGCGCGCGCGAAGAAAAAACGAATGTGTCCCGCATGGTATTATTTGACAGGGATGATGGCCCTGGCAGGTGCGCAACCGTTGTCGCAGAAGTTCGAAAAAGTTGCTCGCAAAAGCCCGTTTGACAGAAATGTTTAAAAAGTGTTGGGTTTCCTACGAATCCGCAAGAGCGCGCGGGATGAGATTTTGACATTTTTTTGTTGAAAAACCATTGGTTTTTTGATGTTTTTATGTTAAAATCGCTCCGAACACTAAGCTTTTGGAAGGATTTCGTCTTGCGCGCGCGAATGTCCACTTTACCTTATTTTTTGCAAGGGATTCTTGAAATTTGATTATATTAGAACAAGAAATGTCATTTTATAGTGTTTTTTGCAAGGGAAAACGGATTACAACAAAACAACCGGATCTGGACCCCATCCACTTTCAACAACAACAACAACAACAACAACAGAAATAACAACAGCAATTACTCACTGCGTGGAGCTCCCCATATGTGCATCTCATGTTTTATGTCGTGCCGTGGCGAGCGTCTGTTCATGAGCGGTCGACTACAATAGCGCGTCCACGTGGGCGACAGGGCCGACGAAGACGAGTGACCCCTAATGCGAGTGATTGCGTATGAGTCAGAGTGAGCTTTGAGTATGGTTGAATGCGAGCCTCTTCCTCTTCATCCCCCCTCCTCAGCTGCCAGGCCTTCCCCTTTTCAGCCCGTGGTAGCTTTGGAGCTTCCCACATGTGCATATGTTGTAGGATAGTTGGCAGTGGGATATGTAAGACGAGCGTTTAGCCACACAAGGCCATAAGTGCATGTCATGTTGGAGGATAGTGCCACGAGAAACAAGCAAACCGCCTGAGACATCCCCACAAAATGGCCGCGAACGAGCCCGTGCAACCACCCCTGGCGGCTCCCCTTAGGGGTGCTGAAACCAGCGCCCCGCCTGAGACATCCTCACAATCTGCTCTCCAAGCGAAGGATGTTGAGCCCAGAAACAGGCAAACCGCCTGAGACATCCCCACAAAATGGCCGCGAACGAGCCCGTGCAACCACCCCTGGCGGCTCCCCTTAGGGGTGCTGAAACCAGCGCCCCGCCTGAGACATCCTCACAATCTGCTCTCCAAGCGAAGGATGTTGGGCCCAGAAACAAGCAAACCGCCTGAGACATCCCCACAAAATGGCCGCGAACGAGCCCGTGCAACCACCCCTGGCGGCTCCCCTTAGGGGTGCTGAAACCAGCGCCCCGCCTGAGACATCCTCACAATCTGCTCTCCAAGCGAAGGATGTTGGGCCCAGAAACAAGCAAACCGCCTGAGACATCCCCACAAAATGGCCGCGAACGAGCCCGTGCAACCACCCCTGGCGGCTCCCCTTAGGGGTGCTGAAACCAGCGCCCCGCCTGAGACATCCTCACAATCTGCTCTCCAAGCGAAGGATGTTGGGCCCAGAAACAAGCAAACCGCCTGAGACATCCCCACAAAATGGCCGCGAACGAGCCCGTGCAACCACCCCTGGCGGCTCCCCTTAGGGGTGCTGAAACCAGCGCCCCGCCTGAGACATCCTCACAATCTGCTCTCCAAGCGAAGGATGTTGGGCCCAGAAACAAGCAAACCGCCTGAGACATCCCCACAAAATGGCCGCGAACGAGCCCGTGCAACCACCCCTGGCGGCTCCCCTTAGGGGTGCTGAAACCAGCGCCCCGCCTGAGACATCCTCACAATCTGCTCTCCAAGCGAAGGATGTTGGGCCCAGAAACAAGCAAACCGCCTGAGACATCCCCACAAAATGGCCGCGAACGAGCCCGTGCAACCACCCCTGGCGGCTCCCCTTAGGGGTGCTGAAACCAGCGCCCCGCCTGAGACATCCTCACAATCTGCTCTCCAAGCGAAGGATGTTGGGCCCAGAAACAAGCAAACCGCCTGAGACATCCCCACAAAATGGCCGCGAACGAGCCCGTGCAACCACCCCTGGCGGCTCCCCTTAGGGGTGCTGAAACCAGCGCCCCGCCTGAGACATCCTCACAATCTGCTGTGTGTTGAGTAAGTCTCAGAATATGAGTATGAGTACGCCTGGGTATGAGTAAGTCTGAGTATGAGTAAGTCTGAGTATGGATATGTCTGAGTGTGAGTAAGTCTGAGTATGAGTACGTCTGGGTATGAGAATGTCTGAGTATGAGTAAGTCTGAGTATGAATAAGTCTGAGTATGAGGAGGTCTGAGTATGAATATGCCTGAGTATGAGTCTGTCTGAGTATGAGTAAGTCTGAGTATGAGTATGTCTGAGTAAGAGTAGGTCTGAGTATGAGTAGATCTGAGTATGAGAGTATCTGAGTATGAGTAAGTCTGTGTATGAGCATGTCTGGGTATGAGCAAGTCTGAGTATGAGTAACTCCGACAGGAGGGGAGGAGGAAAGAGGAGGAGGCAGAGTGAGTAGGAGGCGTCCAAATAATAACAAGAACCCCATCTTAGGATATGGGGAACAATAAGTTTAAGACTGTTCGCTCTTATCTGCTCGGGTGTCATTCCAAGTGTGTTTCCCAAGCCCTCGATACCGCCATCTTCGTCTACAGGGGACCGACCACGACGACGACGACGATGATGGCGACGACACCGACGACGGCGACGACCACGACGACGTGCGAAAGAGAGAGCGAAAGCGAGAGCAAGAGCGACAGCGGGGCCACGAAGGGCAGGAAGGGGGCCACAAAGGACGACAGCGGGGCCAGGAAGCGCATGCATATGGGGCCACGACTGGCGCGAACGATCGGGGGCCACGAAGGGTAGATAATGCTGGGCCACAGAGGGCAACGACGGGGCCATTGAGGATAGCAACGGGGCCACGTAAGACAGCGATGGGGCCACAAAGGACGACAGCGGGGCCACGAAGGGCATGCATATAGGGGCCATGGCGGGCGCGAACGAGCGGGGGCCACGAAGGGCATACGTATAGGGGGCCGCGGAGGGCAAGGACGGGGCCACTGAGGGCAGCAACAGGGTCACGAAGGGCAGCGAGGGAGCCGCGAAGCGCATGCATATGGGGCCACGACGGGCGCGAACGAGCGGGGGCCACGAAGGGCGTACATATATGTGACCACGGAGGGCAGCGAGGGGGCCACGAAGGGCTGCAACGGGTCCACGAAAGGCAACGAGGAGGCCACGAAGGGCTGCAACGGGGCCACGAGGGGCAGCGAGGGGGCCACGAAGAGCTACAACGGGGCCACGAAGGGCAGCGAGGGGGCCACAAAAGGCTGCAACGGGGCCACGAAGGGCAGCGAGGGGGCCACGAAGTGCTGCAACGGGGCCACGAGGGGCAGCGAGGGGGCCACGAAGGGCTGCAACGGGGCCACGAAGGGCAGCGAGGGGGCCACGAAGGGCTGCAACGGGGCCACGAAGGGCAGCGAGGGGGCCACGAAGGGCTGCAACGGGGCCACAAAGGGCAGCGAGGGGGCCACGAAGGGCTGCAACGGGTCCACGAAGGGCAGCGAGGGGGCCACGAAGGACTGCAACGGGGCCACGAAGAGCAGCGAGCTCCCGATTCCTAAGTAGGCTGCGTGGAAGTCCGAAGCGTGAGCGCGACTCCTGGGTGCCTGAGTGTCGGGAGCGTGGCGCTTGAGTAAATTGCGGAGAACTCCAACACAAGATCGCGATTCTTGAATAAATTGCAAGCCCGTTTCCAGCAAAAGCGCGACTCCAGAGCGCCGAGAGAACGATTCCTGAATAAACGGTAAGGAAATCCCCAGCGAGAGCGCGACTCCTGAGCAAAATGCGAGGAAGCCTCAGGCGGGAGCGGGGGCCCTGGCTAAATTGTGAGGAAGTTGTAGGCGGGAGCCGTTGTTGATGTAACCCGGGTGCCATCGACGTAATTGGAGACTAATGACTTCCCGTGTTTAAAAAACCAGGTGCGAGCCCCTGGGGAAGCACTTCAATTAAAAACACAGTGGTTGTCGGAGGGGAGGATCAACAACATTCTTCAGCAACGAGAGCTCAACGACAACAACAACAACAACAACAACAACAACAACAACAACAACAACAACAACAACAACAACAACAACAACAACAACAACAACAACAAAAACATCATCCTCATTTTCACCCTCATGCGCGATGCTTCCACACGAAGCATGCGACAATCATGATAACCATCCCCACCATGCGAGACTATTGTTCTATAGTGTGGTCCGTTATTCCCAGTCCCTGATCTCCCACCCAATGAGGTCTTGCAAACACCTCCTCCGAGGAATTTCAACATATCCCGCATCGAAAACGCATGCCCGCGCCTTGCTGCGCCGATGCGAGACCGCCAGTGGAGCCCCTGCCAAGGGTAAAGCACAAGGAACTATCGAGCGACAAGATTGCCTTGGTGGGATGGGGGCTGTCGACGGCGAGGCCAGGACCCGGCCCTGAACATAAATTTGGGAGGTCTCGAGCAGGGCCGCTGTTGTTGCTGGGAGCGGCGCCAGTGCTGAAGAAGGTAATTAGGGCTCTAGTCCAGCGTAAAACAAAACGAAGTCTCGAGCGGGAGCGCTGGTTTTGCAGGGACGGCGGTTGTCGGCGGCGAAGAAGAACACCGCCTTGAGTAAGAAGGGAGGAAGTCTCGAGCGGTAGCCGTGGTTTTGTCGGGACGGGGCTGTCGGCGGCGAGGAACAGCACCGTCCTGAGGAAAGAGGGAGGAAGCCTCGAGCGACAGCGTTGCTCTTGCTGGGAGCGGCGCTATTTCAAAAGAGAGCAGGGCGCAAGTCCAGCGTAAAACGGGAGTAAGTCTCGGGCGGGAGCGCTGATTTTGTCGGGACGGCGGCTTGCACCGCTTTGAATAAAAAAGGGAGGAAGTCTCGAGCGGGAGCGATGTTGTTGCTGGGGGCGGCGCCGATGAGAGAGGGAGTGGCGCGCCAATCCAAGGTAAAACGGGAGGAAGTCTCGAGCGGTAGCGCTGGTTTTGTTGGGACGGCTGCTTTCGGCGGCGAGCAAGAGCGCCGGCCCTGAGTAAAAAAGGATGAAGTCTCGAGCGGAGCGTTGTTGTTGTTGGGGTGCCGGCTTTGGCGCCCCCCCAAGCCGCTCGAGCGTGAGCCTCATTTTCAATGAAAACGTAGCCGGCGCCGAAGCGAGAGCGCCAAAGCGCCTGGGGGGGTGCAACAAGAATAGTTGTTCAATAATTGACGCTCAACGGCTCCATCCTGCTACATCCTCACACTTGTTCCCCAAATCGCGCTCCCGCGCGGGACTTCTTCACAATATATGCAAAAATCGCGCTCTCGCGTGGGACTTCCCCACAATTTATTCAGACGCCGCGCCCTCGGCAATCAGGAATCACGCTCTCGCTGTGGAGTTCCTCACGATGCCTTTGGGAATCGCGCTGTCGCTCGAAACTTCCTTGCGATTCATACAGGACGCACGCTTCAGCAACCCACCTGCTCGACCTGGCCGCCTGGGCCCGCCTTCCCGACCCGCCTGTTCGGGTCCATCCGCCCGATATGTCCGTCAGGTTCTGCCACGCGCCTTCTGTTCCTAGCCTCCCTCCTGCTATTTTCTCTCATGTTGCATCCCCCTCCCTCCCCATATTGTCATTTCCTTCCATCCGTTTTGTCTTCCCCTGCCTTTGGGGCTGCACGAAATACACGCTGCAGGTAAAAAACTATCTACCCTCATAGGGATACAATCGAAAACGAAGAGGGCGGGTATCGAGGGTTTGGGATACACGCGTCGAATGGCACGCGAGCAGATAAGAGCGAACAGATAGCCTTCAAATGATTGTTGTTGTTGAATCCTCAATTTCTTTGCAACGAAGATCCCCCATCCGGGCCACATTATGTTGTTTCAAATAGACTGCCCTTCCCGGGGCCCGCACCTCTGTTATTTGGGAAATTCTTAGGTCTCAGGATCGCGTCCTTGGCCAACGGCTTACTACTACAACTACAACTACAACTACAACTACAACTACAACTACAACAACAACAACAACAACGGCCCACGCCTGAAACTTCCTCACCGTGTATTTCCAAATCGCGCTCTCGCGCGGGAGGCCCTCAATGTATGCAGAAATCGCGCTCTCGCGTGGGACTCCCTCCCAATAAATTCAGACGCCGCGCCATCGACACTCAGGAATCGCGCTATCGGTCCAGATTTCCTCGCCATTCATGCAGGACGCACGCTGCAGCAACCCGCCTGCTCGACCTGGCCGCCTGGGCCCGCCTTCCCGACCCGCCCGATTGGGCCTGCCCGCCCGATCTGACCGTCTGGTTCTGCCACCTGCTTTCTGCTTGTAGCCCCACTCCTGCAACTTTCTCTTTCTTTTTTTTTTTCTCTCTCTCTCTCTCTCTCTCTCTCTCTCTCTCTCTCTCTCTTTCTCGTGTTCCATCCTCCTCCCTCCCCCTTGTTCCTTCCTTCCATCCGTCTTCTCTTCCCCTGCCTCAGGGATTGCGTGAGATACACATTGAAGATAAGAATGATACATCCCCCAAAGGGGCACGATCGAAGACGAAGAGGACGGGTATCGAGGGTTTGGGATATACGTGCTGAGCGGCACGCGAACAGATAAGAGCGAACAGTCTTAGAATGACTGGTGTTGTTGAACTCTCATTTATCAGAATGAATTTTGTTGGTCCCAGCACTCCGGGCCACATTGTGTTCTTAACTTTCAATACTGACACGGAACCGATCACAACGACGACGACGACGACGACGACGACGACGACGACGACAGCGACGACGACGACGACGACGAGCGAAAGCGAGAGCGAGAGAGAGAACGACAGCAGGGCCACGAAGCGCGCGAAACAGGCCACGAAGGGCGACAGCGGAGACACGAAGGTAATGCGTATGGGGTCACGGAGAACGCGAACGAGCGGGGGCCGCAAAGGGCAGATAATGCGGGGCCACAGAAGGCAACGACGGGGCCACTGAGGGTAGCAACTGGGCCACGTAGGACAGCGAGGGGGCCACGGCCACGAAGGGCAACAGCGGGGCCACGACGGGCATGCCCATGGGGCCACGACGGGCGCGAACGAGCGGGGGCCACGAAGAGCATACGTATATTGGGCCGCGGAGGGCAAGGACGGGGCCACTGAGGGCAGCAACCGGGTCACGAAGGGCAGCGAGGGGGCCACGAAGGGCGACAGCGGGGCCACGAAGGGCATGCACATGGGGCCACGACGGGCGCGAACGAGCGGAGGCAACGAAGGGCATACACATGAAGCCACGAAGGGCAGCGAGGGGGCCACGAAGGGCTGCAACGGGGCCACGAAGGGCAACGAGGGTGCCACGAAGGGCTGCAACGGGGCCGCGAAGGGCAGGGAGGGGGCCACGAAGGGCTACAACGGGGCCACAAAGGGCAGCGAGGGGGCCACGAAGGGCCGCAACGGGGCCACGAAGGGCAGCGAGGGGGCCACGAAGGGCTGCAACGGGGCCACGAAGGGCAGCGAGGGGGCCACGAAGGGCTGCAACAGGTCCACGAAGGGCAGCGAGGGGGCCACCAAGGGCTGCAACGGAGCCACGAAGGGCAGCGAGATCCCGATTCCTGAATAATCTGTGAGGGAGTCCTAAGCGTGAGCGCGATTCCTGGATGCCTGAGTGTCGGGAGCTCGGCGCTTGAGTGAATTGCGGGAAATTCCAACGCAAGGGCGCTATTCTTGAGTAAATTGCAAGCAAGTCTCCAGCGAGAGTGCGACTCCAGAGCGCCGAGAGAACGATTCCTGAATAAAGGGCAAAGAAATCCCAAGCGAGAGCGCGACTCTCGAGTAAGATGCGAGGAAGTCTCAGGCGGGAGCGGGGGCCCTGGCTAAATTGTGAGGAAGTCTCAGGCGGGAGCCGTTGTTGTTGTAACCTGGGGGCCTGGGACCCAGCTTGGGGAGGAAGACTTTCCCTGATAAAAAACAGGGTGCGAGCGCTGGGAGGGGCACTTCAATTGAAAAATATAATGTGCGCCGGAGGGGGGATCAACAAAAAATATGTGTCAGCAGTGAGAATTCAACAACAACAACAACAACAACAACAACAACAACAACAACAATCATTTTACCCGAACGCTCAGTGTTCTCACCAGTGCCAGGGTTTTCATGCGACGCGAGACAATACCCCCACTTCGTGGGGGGGCAGTTCAAGCTCTACCAAATATCCAAACGACTCTTCGCGACCACCCAAACCCAGCTTCCCGCCCTATGACGTTGGGACACTTCACTTCGTGGCGTGCGGACGACCGTGGCTACTACACTGGCGTGGGGTACACACCCACAGAACTTGGTCACTTATTCGGGGCGCGCGTGTGCCCAGCATCCTGCAATTGTGACATACAATACATGACACAGACAGACAGAGAGAGAGACAGAGAGCAGACAGAGAGAGAGACAGAGAGAGCGGAGTTGGTCACATTTTTGGGGCAAGTTCCTGAGATCGTCGTGTTTTTTGTTGGTCTTGCGCGCGCGAATGTCCACTTTACTTTTTTTTGCAAGGGAGTATTGAAATATTGATTATGTTAGAACAAGAAAAAGTAGCTCGCGCGAGCTCATGTAACATAAATGTTGAAAAACCATTGGTTTTGTGGGAGTCGGACAGCGCGCGCGGGATGAAATTTGGACATTTTTTTTTGAAAAACCATTGGGTTTTTGATGTTTTTATGTTGAAATCGTTACGAAACCTAAGGTTCTGGAAGGATTTCGTCTTGCGCGCGCGAATGTCCACTTTACCTTATTTTTTGCAAGGGATTATTGAAATTTGATTATGTTAGAACAAGAAAAAGTAGCTCGCGCGAGCTCATGTAACATAAATGTTGAAAAACCATTGGTTTTGTGGGATTCGGACAGCGCGCGCGGAAGGACATTTTGACAATTTTTTCTTAAAAAACCATTGGGTTTTTGATGTTTTTATGTTAAAATCGCTACGAAACCTAAGGTTTTGGAAGGATTTCGTCTTGCGCGCACGAATGTCCACTTTACCTTATTTTTTGCAAGGGATTCTTGCAATTTGATCAAATAAGAACAAGAATTTTCATTTTATAGTGTTTTTTGCAAGGGAAAGCGGGGGGGAACAAAACAACCGGATCCGGACATAATCCACTTTTCTGAAGCTTCTGCGAAAAAATGATGAAAATGTAGCTGCGGCCTAGGTTTTGGAGGGGGGTCGCGCACCAGGGGTCCCAACAATAATTATTCTTAGAAGAAATAATGTTCAACAACAATCACTTTACCCGAACGCTCAGTGTTCTCACCAGTGCCAGGGTTTTCATGCGACGCCAGCCAATACCCCCACTTTGTGGGGGGGCAGTGCAAGCTCTACCAAATATCCACACGACTCTTCGCCACCACCCACACCCAGCTTCCCGCCCTATGACGTTCGGACACTTCACTTCGTGGCCTGCGGACGACCGTGGCTACTACACTGGCGTGGAGTACACACCCACAGAAGTTGTTAACCAGTAGGGGGACGTTTTATTCTCGGCGGCCGAGGGCGCAACCTATGGCGCAACCAATAGGGGGGCGTTTTATTCTCGGCGGCCGAGGGCGCAACCTATGGCGCAACCGCAAGGGATTCTGGCCCCTGGCAGGCGCGCGAACCCCGTTGCAAGAGCGTGCGAAAGTAGCTCGCGCGAGCTCATGTAACATAAATGTTGGAAAACCATTGGTTTTTTTAGGATTCGGACAGCGCGCGCGGGTAGAAATTTTGAAAAGTCGTGCAGGTGTTTTTCGAGGACCTACGGTGCGATTCGTGTGATTTTATGATGCGCGGTGCTAAAATTCTTAAGAACCCAATGGTTTTTGGAGATTTCGGCGTGCGCGCGCGAAGAAAAAACGAATGTGTCCCGCATGGTATTATTTGACAGGGATGATGGCCCTGGCAGGTGCGCAACCGTTGTCGCAGAAGTTCGAAAAAGTTGCTCGCAAAAGCCCGTTTGACAGAAATGTTTAAAAAGTGTTGGGTTTCCTACGAATCCGCAAGAGCGCGCGGGATGAGATTTTGACATTTTTTGTTGAAAAACCATTGGTTTTTTGATGTTTTTATGTTAAAATCGCTCCGAACACTAAGGTTTTGGAAGGATTTCGTCTTGCGCGCGCGAATGTCCACTTTACCTTATTTTTTGCAAGGGATTCTTGAAATTTGATTATATTAGAACAAGAAATGTCATTTTATAGTGTTTTTTGCAAGGGGAAACGGATTACAACAAAACAACCGGATCTGGACCCCATCCACTTTTCTGAAGCTTTCGCGAAAAAATGATGAAAATGTAGCTGCGGCCTAGGCGCGGCGGGGGGGCCGTGCACCAGGGGTCCCAACAATAATTATTCTTTAGAATTAATAATGTTCAACAACAACAGCAACAGCAACAGCAACAGCAACAGCAACAACAACCACAACAATCATTTTACCCTCATGCGCGATGCTTCCACACGCAGTATGCAATCATCATGATAACCATCCCCATCATGGGGGATTATTGTTCTATCACGGGGGTCCGTTATTCCCATTCCCAGATATCCCGCCCAATGAGGTCTTGCAAACACCTCCTCCGAGGAACCTGACCGGACAAGAACGGGAAGCGCAGTTTTTTATCCACCACGTGCGTCAGAGACCGTATTGGCGAGAACGTCAGAGAACATCCCTGTTGCGTTTCCTGGCTTCGGCGCCGTCTTGGAGGTATCTTGGACGCTCTTGGGGCTGTCGTAGCCTCTGGCCTCTCGGGGGCCTCTTGGGGGAGTCCCGGGGGGGGCCTTCGGGGGCTCTATGGGGCGATATGAAGCTCTCAGGGAACTCCTGGAGCCTTTTCGCGCGTTCTGGGGGACTTCTGGCCGCCTCTTTGGAGCCCCTGGGGGGCTTCTTGGGGGTCTCTTGGGGCGTTTTGGGCGCTCTGGCGGGCCTCTGGCCTGACGCTGCTGTTGTTGGTGATGAACATGTTGCTGCTGATGGTGATGGTGATGCGTACGATGATGATAATAATGATGATGAGGAGGAGGAGGATGATGATGAGTATGAGTATGAGTATGGTGATGATGGTGGTGATGATGATAATGATGATTACGATGACGATGACGATGAGGATGACGATGATGATACGAATGATGATTATACTTATGGTGATGGTGGCGATGGTGATGATGATGCTGATGGTGTGGATGATGATGACGATGATGATCGTGGTCCTGGGCATGCGTATGATGATGATGATGATGATGATGATGATGATGATGATGATGATGATGATGATGATGATGATGATGATGATGATGATGATGATGATGATGATGATGATGATGATGATGATGATGATGATGATGGACTTCTCGGGGTGTGCTTGGGAGATGTTGGGGTCCTCTGGAGAGCCTTTGGACTAGCAGTTTAAATCTGCGTAGCCGTTGTAACCCGACTCTCGTTTTTTTCATCGGTCTGACCGGTTTATCAGCTTACACGGCACAGCGCAGCAACACGACAGACGGCAGCAGCACGGCAGACCAGGAAGGCAGACCACAGGAGCACGGCGGACCAAAACGGCAGACCAGAACGGCAGACCGCAGGAGCACGGCAGACCAGCACAGCTGACCACAGGAGAACGGCAGACCAGCACAGCGCTGTTGCAACAGACGGTGCTGATACACTCTTAATCTATTGAACACGTCCCCAGCGAAATCCTCATGTTCGGCCGTATTGAGGGCACTCTGCGGGTCATCTTTGGGCCGATTCTGTTTTTGGGGGGCCGTACTGATGCCCTCAAAAACGATTCCAAGACGACGTTAGACTCATTGTTTGTTTGATGATTGTTCGGCCGTCTTGAGGGCACTCTTAGGGCATAGTCTGCCGTGCTCCTCGTCTTGGTCTGCCGTGCTCCTCGTCCTGGTCCTCCTTTCCGTCGTCTTGAGGGCGCTCTTGGGGCCTGGTCTGCCGTGCTCCTCGTCTTGGTCTGCCGTGCTCCTCTCGGTTTCAAGATGATGTTGCGAACATAGCCTCCAACACCTCGATTGTTGGAGGATGTCTCGAGCGAAATGGCCATTTTGGGGAACCTGACCGGACAAGAACGGGAAGCGCAGTTTTTTATCCACCACGTGCGTCAGAGACCGTATTGGCGAGAACGTCAGAGAACATCCCTGTTGCGTTTCCTGGCTTCGGCGCCGTCTTGGAGGTATCTTGGACGCTCTTGGGGCTGTCGTAGCCTCTGGCCTCTCGGGGGCCTCTTGGGGGAGTCCCGGGGGGGGCCTTCGGGGGCTCTATGGGGCGATATGAAGCTCTCAGGGAACTCCTGGAGCCTTTTCGCGCGTTCTGGGGGACTTCTGGCCGCCTCTTTGGAGCCCCTGGGGGGCTTCTTGGGGGTCTCTTGGGGCGTTTTGGGCGCTCTGGCGGGCCTCTGGCCTGACGCTGCTGTTGTTGGTGATGAACATGTTGCTGCTGATGGTGATGGTGATGCGTACGATGATGATAATAATGATGATGATGAGGAGGATGATGATGAGTATGAGTATGAGTATGGTGATGATGGTGGTGATGATGATAATGATGATTACGATGACGATGACGATGAGGATGACGATGATGATACGAATGATGATTATACTTATGGTGATGGTGGCGATGGTGATGATGATGCTGATGGTGTGGATGATGATGACGATGATGATCGTGGTCCTGGGCATGCGATGATGATGATGATGATGATGATGATGATGATGATGATGATGATAATGATAATGATGATGATGATGATGATGATGATGATGATGATGATGATGATGATGATGATGATGATGATGATGATGATGATGATGATGATGGACTTCTCGGGGTGTGCTTGGGAGATGTTGGGGTCCTCTGGAGAGCCTTTGGACTAGCAGTTTAAATCTGCGTAGCCGTTGTAACCCGACTCTCGTTTTTTTCATCGGTCTGACCGGTTTATCAGCTTACACGGCACAGCGCAGCAACACGACAGACGGCAGCAGCACGGCAGACCAGGAAGGCAGACCACAGGAGCACGGCGGACCAAAACGGCAGACCAGAACGGCAGACCGCAGGAGCACGGCAGACCAGCACAGCTGACCACAGGAGAACGGCAGACCAGCACAGCGCTGTTGCAACAGACGGTGCTGATACACTCTTAATCTATTGAACACGTCCCCAGCGAAATCCTCATGTTCGGCCGTATTGAGGGCACTCTGCGGGTCATCTTTGGGCCGATTCTGTTTTTGGGGGGCCGTACTGATGCCCTCAAAAACGATTCCAAGACGACGTTAGACTCATTGTTTGTTTGATGATTGTTCGGCCGTCTTGAGGGCACTCTTAGGGCATAGTCTGCCGTGCTCCTCGTCTTGGTCTGCCGTGCTCCTCGTCCTGGTCCTCCTTTCCGTCGTCTTGAGGGCGCTCTTGGGGCCTGGTCTGCCGTGCTCCTCGTCTTGGTCTGCCGTGCTCCTCTCGGTTTCAAGATGATGTTGCGAACATAGCCTCCAACACCTCGATTTTTGGAGGATGTCTCGAGCGAAATGGCCATTTTGGGGAACCTGACCGGACAAGAACGGGAAGCGTCCTTTTGTCCCCTGGGCTTATGAGATATTCCACGTTTTTAGTACGGCATACCACAGCAGTGCCACGTACCACTGCCGTGCTCCTTTGGGGTCTGCCGTGCTCCTGTGGAGTTTGCCGGTGCTAACGTGGGTCTGCCGTGCTCCTGGTGTGTCTGCCCTGCCCTGTAGGTCTGCCGTGCTCTTGTGTGTTGCCGTGCCCTGTGTGGGTCTGCCGTGCCCCGTGGGGTCCCGCCGTGTCCTGTGGGGTCTGCCGTGCTTCCTGTGTGGTCTTGCCGTGCTCCTGTGTGGTCTGCCGTGCCCTTCTTGGTCCTGCCGTCTCATGTGGGTCTGCCGTGCGCATGTCGGTCTGCCGTGCGAACGTGTGGACTGCGTGTTCATTTGGTGTCTTCTTCCTTGCTCCTTTGTGGGATTGCCGAAATGAGAAACCACCTTGAGTCGCGCGCTCCTGTGTGGTCTGCCGTGCTCCTGTGTGGTCCGCCGTGCTCCTGAGGCGTCTACGGTGCTCTTTTGGGGTCTGCCGTACTCATTTGGGGTCTGCCGTGCTCCTGTGGTCGGCCGTGCTCATTTGGGGTCTGCCGCGCGCCTGTGAGATCTGCCGTGCTCCTGTTGGGGAAACGCCAGCGGCGTTCGGGGTACACCAAAAAGGCGCGTTTATGTTGTACCCGCGCGCGGTCTGCCGTGCTCCTGTGGGTTCCGCCGTGCTCCTGTGGCGTCTGCCGTGCTCCTGTGGCGTCTGCCGGGCTGCTGTGTGGTCTGCCGTGCTCCTTTGTGGTCTGCCGTGCTCCTGTGGAGTCTGCCGTGCTCCTGTGTGGTCTGCCGTGCTCTTGTGGTCTGCCGTGCTCATTTGGATTTGCCGTGCTCATGTGGGGTCTGCCGTACTCCTGTGTGGTCTGCCGTGCTCCGGTGGTCTGCCGTGCTCCTTTGGGGTCTGCCTTGCTACTGTGGGGTCTGCCGTGCTCCTGTGTGGTCTGCCGTGCTCCTGTGGTTTGCCTTGCTCCTGTGTGGTCTGCCGTGCTCCTTTGGGGTCTGCTCTGCCGTGCTCCTGTGGGGTCTGCCGTGCTCCTGTGGGGTCTGCCGTGCTCTTGTGGGGTCTGCCGTGCTCTTGTGTGGTCTGCCGTGCTCCTTTGTGGTCTGCCGTGCTCCTGTGTGGTCTGCCGTGTTCCTGTGTGGCCTGCCGTGCTCTTGTGTGGTCTGCCGTGCTCATGTGTCTGATCATACTCTTCTAATGGTCTGCGTGCTCTATTTTTTCGCCGTTGCTCCTGTTGGGTCTGCCGTGATCATGGGTGGCTGCCGTGCTCCTGCGCGTCTGCCGTGCTCCTGTGCGTCTGCGTGCTCTTTTTTTGTGTTTTTTTCTTTTCTCTGGTTTTTTCTTTTTTTCGGGTGGTCTGCCGTGCTCCTGTGGTCTGCCGTGCTAATTTGGGGTTTCCCGCGAGCTTGTGGGGTCTGCCGTGCTCCTGTGGGGGAAACGCCAGCGGCGTTCGGGGTACAACAAAAGGCGCGTTTATGTTGTACCTGCGCGCGGTCTGCCGTGCTCCTGTGAGGATTGCCGTGCTCCTGTGTGGTCTGCCGTGCTCCTGTGTGGTTTGCCGTGCTTCTGTGGTCTGCCGTGCTCCTTTGTGGTTTGCCGTGCTCCTGTGGGGTCTGCCGTGCTCCTGTGGGGTCTTCCGTGCTCCTGTGAGGTCTGCGGTGCTCTTGTGTGGTCTGCAGTGCTTCTGTGTCTGCCGTGCTCATTTGGGATCTGCCGTGCTCGTGTGGTGTCTGCCCTGCTCCTGCGGGATCAGCTGTGCTCCTTGTGTCGTCTCTTTGGTCTGCCGTGCTCGTGTGGGGTCTGCCGTGCTCCTGTGTGGTCTGCCGTGCTCCTGTGGTCTGCCGTGCTCCTTCGGGGTCTGCCGTGCTCCTGTGTGGACTGCCGTGTTCCTGTGGGGTTTGCCGTGATCCTGTGTGGTCTGCCGTGCTCCTGTGCGGTCTGCCGTGCTCTTGCGGGGTTTGCCGTGCTCCTGTCGGCTCTGCCGTGCTCGTTTTGGGTCTGCCGTGTTCCTGTTGGGTCTGCCGTGCTCTTGTGTGGTCTTCCGTGTTCCTGTGTGGTCTGCCGTGCTCCTTTGGGGTCTGCCGGATTCGTGTGGGGTCTGCCGGGCTCCTGTGTGGTCTGCCGTGTTCCCTTTGTGGTCTGCCGTGCTCCTGTGGAGTCTGCCGTGCTCCTGGGTGGTCTGCCGTGCTCCTTTTTTTCCTCAAATCGTGCTCCTGCTCATTTTCTGAGGACGTCCCGAGCGAAAACGTCATTTTAACATAAGAGGTTGTAAAACACCTCTGTCGGCATCTCATTTTTTCGAGGATGTCTCGAGCGAAACGCTCATTTTTCATGCCATAGAACAAATCCTTGGACATTTTCAACCCCCGACTTCTGAGGATGTCTTCAGGCAGGTGAAAACCGTCATTTTTTAACATAAAGGACGTCTTAAACGATAGCCTCCAACACCTCGGAGTTTTAGGAGATGTCTCGGGCGAATGTAATTTTTGGGACCTTGACCCACACCCCCCCCCTCACACCTCACCCTGGACAAGAACGGGAAGCGCAGTTTTTTACCCACCACGTGCGTCAGAGACCGTATTGGCGAGAACGTCAGAGAAACCCATAAACGCAACAGAACAGACTAAATGGTGGCCTGCCGCGCTGGTCTGTCGAGGTAGTCTGCTGCCCTGGCCACATCATGGTGTCGACACCGTGCTTTTTTCTCGGCCACGCGGGCCCCCACCCGTTGTCGCCCAGCCTACTTTTTCTGTTCCAGCCTGTCTTGTCTTTTGTTTGTCCGTCGTCGTCGTCGCGTGCCTTTCCTTTGTCGTGGTCGTCGTTTTCATTATAATCGTCCGCTGTTGCCGTTCTCGCTGTCGCCGCCGTTATCATTTTATGATTGCGGTCGTTTTTCTGATTGTTTTTTTGTTGTTGGATTCCGTGTTCGGTTGGTTTTTGTGTTATGTTTGTGGTCGTTTTCTGCCATCGTTTTTTGTCGTAATTTTCGAGCTCGTTATTGACGAAGACGACGACGACGACGATGACGACGACGACGATCTGCCGTGCTTCTGTGGCGTCTGCGGTGCTCCTGTGGTCTGCCGTGCTCCTTCTTGGTTTGCCGTGCTCCTGTGTGGTCTGCCGTGCTACTGTGCGGTCTTCCGTGCTCCTGTGGTCTGCCGTGCTCCTTTGGGGTCTGCCGTGCTCCTGTGGAGTTTGCCGTGCGAACGTGTGGTCTGCCGTGCTCCTGTGTGGTCTGGCGTGCTCCTGTTTGGTCTGCCGTGCTCTTGTGTGGACAACGTGGCTCCTGTGAGATCTGCCGTGCTCCTGTTGGGGAAACGCCAGCGGCGTTCGGGGTACAACAAAAAGGCGCGTTTATGTTGTACCCGCGCGCGGTCTGCCGTGTTCCTGTGGGTTCCGCCGTGCTCCTGTGGCGTCTGCCGTGCTCCTGTGGCGTCTGCCGGGCTCCTGTGTGGTCTGCCGTGCTCTTGTGTGTTCTGCCGTGCTCCTGTGGGGTCTGCCGTGCTCCTGTGTGGACTGCCGTGCTCCTGTGGCGTGTGCCTGGTCTGCCGTGCTCCTTTTGGCTCTGCCGTGCTCCTGTGGGGTCTGCTGTGCTCTTGTGTGGTCTGCCGTGCTCCTATGTTCTGCCGTTCTCCTTTTGGGTCAGCCGTGCTCCTGTGGGGTATGCCGTGCGAACGTGTTGTCTGCCGTGCTCCTGTGTGGTCTGCCGTGCTCTTGTATAGTCTGACGTGCTTCTGTGTGGTTTGACGTGTTGCTGGTTTGCCCCCTCAGCATTTTCTTAACGTGTTGCTGGTTTGCCCCTCAGGATAACTGCTTGACGTGTTGCTGGTTTGCCCACAGGATAACTTCTCTGCGTGTTGCTGGTTTGCCTCCTCCGCACCTTCTTGACGTGTTGTTGGTTTGCCCCCCTCAGGATAAATTCTTGACGTGTTGCTGGTTTGCCTCCTTCAGGCAAACTTCTTGACGTGTTGCTGGTTTGCCCCTAGGATAACTTCTTGACGTGTTGCTGGTTTGCCCCCTCAGCCCCTCTTGGCGTGTTGCTGGTTTGCCCCACGGCCGACCACAGGAGCACGGCAGACCCCAAATGAGTACGGCAGACCCCAAAAGAGCACCGTAGACGCCTCAGGAGCACGGCTGACCACACAGGAGCACGGCAGACCATACAGGAGCGCGGCAAACCACAAAGGAGCAAGGCAGACCCCAAATGAGCACGGCAGTCCACACGTTCGCACGGAAGACCGCACAGGAGCACGGCAGACCGCACATGAGCACGGCAGACCAAGAAGGAGCACGGCAGACCACACAGGAGCACGGCAGACCACGCAGGAGCACGGCAGACCACACAGGACACGGCAGACCCCACGGGAGCACGGCAGACCACACAGGAGCACGGCAAACCACACAAGAGCACGGCAGACCCCGAACCGGCCCGAGGCCCTGGCCGGGTGCTGGCCCGGGCGTTGGCTCGAGCGCCGGCCGGGTGCCAAGAAGCGGCCCAGGAAGGGGTTCGGGCGGCAGGGAGCAGAAAATCACTATTTTCGAAAGAAAATATGTCTTGAGTGGCCTACTTTTCACGGCACCGCCTCGGAATTCAATTCCAGCGCCGCCGGCGCGGAACGGCCCAGGCCTGCCGTGTCACTGGTGGTCAAGCCGTAGCTCCTGAGGCGTCTACGGTGCGCCTTTGGGGTTCTGCGTTGTTCATTGGGGTCTGCCCCGTGCCTCGTGGCGAACTGCTCATGGGTCTGCCGTGCTCCGGTGAGATCTGCCGTGCTCCTGTTGGGGAAACGCCAGCGGCGTTCGGGGTACAACAAAAAGGCGCGTTTATGTTGTACCCGCGCGCGGTCTGCCGTGCTCCTGTGGGTTCCGCCGTGCTCCTGTGGCGTCTGCCGTGCTCCTGTGGCGTCTGCCGGGCTCTTGTGTGGTCTGCCGTGCTCCTGTGTGGTCTGCCGTGCTCCCGTGGGGTCTGCCGTGTCCTGTGTTGTCTGCCGTGCTCCTGTGTGGTCTGCCGTGCTCCTGTGTGGTCTGCCGTGCTCCTTCTTGGTCTGCCGTGCTCATGTGCGGTCTGCCGTGCTCCTGTGCGGTCTGCCGTGCGAACGTGTGGACTGCCGTGCTCATTTGGGGTCTGCCTTGCTCCTTTGTGGTTTGCCGCGCTCCTGTGTGGTCTGCCGTGCTCCTGTGGTTTGTCTTGCTCCTGTGTGGTTTGCCGTGCTCCTTTTGGGTCTGCTCTGCCGTGCTCCTGTGGGGTCTGCCGTGCTCCTGTGGGGTCTGCCGTGCTCTTGTGGGGTCTGCCGTGCTCTTGTGTGGTCTGCCGTGCTCCTTTGGGGTCTGCCGTGCTCCTGTGTGGTCTGCCGTGCTCCTGTGTGGCCTGCCGTGCTCTTGTGTGGTCTGCCGTGCTCCTGTTGGTCTGCCGTGCTCTTCTGTGGTCTGCCGTGCTCTTCTGTGGTCTGCCGTTGTTCGGCCGTCTTGAGGGCACTCTTAGGGCATAGTCTGCCGTGCTCCTCGTCTTGGTCTGCCGTGCTCCTCGTCTTGGTCATCCTTTCCGTCGTCTTGAGGGCGCTCTTGGTGCCTGGTCTGCCGTCTCCTCGTCTTGGTCTGCCGTGCTCCTCTCGGTTCCTAAGCCTGGTCTGCCGTGCTCCTCGTCTTGGTCTGCCGTGCTCCTCTCGGTTCCTACGCGCGGTCTGCCGTGCTCCTGTGGGGGGCACGGCAGACCACAGGAGCACGGCAGACCACACAGGAGCACGGCAGACCACACCTCGATTTTTTTAGGATGTCTCGAGCGAAATGGCCGTGGTCTGCCGTGCTCCACACGGGAGCACGGCAGACCACCTGCTCATTTTCTGAGGACGTCCCGAGCGAAAACGTCATTTTTAACATAAGAGGTTCTAGAACACCTCTGTCGGCATCTCATTTTTTCGAGGATGTCTCGAGCGAAACGCTCATTTTTTCATGCATACAAAAATTTTTGATATTTTTCAACATGCCGGTTTTTTTGAGGATGTCTCGAGCGAAACCGTCATTTTTGACATAAGACGTCTTAAACGATAACCTCCAACACCTCGATTTTTCGAGGATGTCTCGAGCGAAATGGCCATTTTGGGGAATCCGCCAATGAACCTGACCGGACAAGAACGGGAAGCGCCGTTTTTTATCCACCACGTGCGTCAGAGACCGTATGGGCGAGAACGTCAGAGAAACCCATAAACGCAACAGAACAGACTAAATGGTGGCCTGCCGCGCTGGTCTGTCGAGGTAGTCTGCTGCCCTGGCCACATCGCTCTGGCCGCTCTCCAGAGAACTCTCTGGCCACGCGGTGTCCCCCACCCGTTGTCGCCCCACGTCTTGTTTGTCCAGCCTGTCATTTTGTTTGTCGTCGTCGTCGTCGCGGTGCCTTTTTTTGTCGTGGTGACGGTCGTTTCATTATAATCGTTCCGCTGTTGCCGTTCTCGCTGTCGCCGTCGTTATCATTTTACGATTGCGGTCGTTTTTCTGATTGTTTTTTGTTGTTGGATTCCGTGTTCGGTTGGTTTTTGTGTTATGTTTTCGGTCGTTTTCTGTCATCGTTTTTTGTCGTAATTTTCGAGATCGTTATTGACGAAGACGACGACGACGACGATGACGACGACGACGATCTGCCGTGCTTCTGTGGCGTCTGCGGTGCTCCTGTGGTCTGCCGTGCTCCTTCTAGGTTTGCCGTGCTCCTGTGTGGTCTGCCGTGCTCCTGTGCGGTCTTCCGTGCTCCTGTGGTCTGCCGTGCTCCTTTGGGGTCTGCCGTGCTCCTGTGGAGTTTGCCGTGCGAACGTGTGGTCTGCCGTGCTCCTGTGTGGTCTGGCGTGCTCCTGTATGGTCTGCCGTGCTCTTGTGTGGTGTGCCGTGCTCCTGTGTGGTCTGCCGTGCTCCCGTGGGGTCTGCCGTGTCCTGTGTGGTCTGCCGTGCTCCTGTGTGGTCTGCCGTGCTCCTGTGTGGTCTGCCGTGCTCCTTCTTGGTCTGCCGTGCTCATGTGCGGTCTGCCGTGCGAACGTGTGGACTGCCGTGCTCATTTGGGGTCTGCCTTGCTCCTTTGTGGTTTGCCGCGCTCCTGTGTGGTCTGCCGTGCTCCTGTGTGGTCAGCAGACCCAGGGCTGAGGGAAGGCTGAGCAGTGCTCTGGTGGTCCTTCACCCGCCCAGCTCCGTCCCCTCCCACTCTGGACCGATCTTGCGGGAAGCTGGCTTGTGGCAGCGCATCGCGCGTCGGCCGCCAGCCCAGGTGCCGGCCCGGGCGTTCGGTTCGAGCGCCTGCCTGGGTGCCGGAATCGGCCCGGAAGGGGTTCCAGGGCGCCGGGAGCAGAAAATCAATATTTTCGAAAGAAAAATATGTCTTGGAGTGGCCTTTTTTCCGCACCGCCTCGGAATTCAAATTTCCGGCGCCGGCCGGCGCCGGAACCGGCCCGGGCGCTGGCCCGGGTGCTGGCCCAGGCGTTCGGCTCGAGCGCCGGCCCGGGTGCCGGAAGCGGCCCGGAAGGGGTTCCCGGGCGCCGGGAGCAGAAAATCAATATTTTCGAAAAAAAATATGTCTTGGAGTGGCCTTTTTTCGGCACCGCCTCGGAATTCAATTTTCCGGCGCCGGCCGGCGCCGGAACCGGCCCGGGCGCTGGCCCGGGTGCTGGCCCGGGCGTTTGGCTCGAGCGCTGGCCCGGGTGCCAGAAGCGGCCCGGAAGGGGTTCCCGGGCGCCGGGAGCAGAAAATCAATATTTTCGAAAGAAAAATATGTCTTGGAGTGGCCTTTTTCGGCACCGCCTCGGAATTCAATTTTCCGGCGCCGGCCGGCGCCGGAACCGGCCCAGGCTGCCGTGCTCCTGTGTGGTCAGCCGTGCTCCTGAGCGTCTACGGTGCTCTTTTGGGGTCTGCCGTGCTCATTTGGGGTCTGCCGTGCTCCTGTGGTCGGCCGTGCTCATTTGGGGTCTGCCGCGCGCCTGTGAGATCTGCCGTGCTCCTGTTGGGGAAACGCCAGCGGCGTTCGGGGTACAACAAAAAGGCGCGTTTATGTTGACCCGCGCGCGGTCTGCCGTGCTCCTGTGGGTTCCGCCGTGCTCCTGTGGCGTCTGCCGTGCTCCTGTGGCGTCTGCCGGGCTCCTGTGTGGTCTGCCGTGCTCCTTTGTGGTCTGCCGTGCTCCTGTGGAGTCTGCCGTGCTCCTGTGGAGTCTGCCGTGCTCCTGTGTGGTCTGCCGTGCTCTTGTGGTCTGCCGTGCTCATTTGGGATTTGCCGTGCTCATGTGGGGTCTGCCGTACTCATGTGTGGTCTGCCGTGCTCCGGTGGTCTGCCGTGCTCCTTTGGGGTCTGCCTTGCTACTGTGGGGTCTGCCGTGCTCCTGTGTGGTCTGCCGTTCTCCTGTGGTTTGCCTTGCTCCTGTGTGGTCTGCCGTGCTCCTTTTGGGTCTGCTCTGCCGTGCTCCTGTGGGGTCTGCCGTGCTCCTGTGGGGTCTGCCGTGCTCTTTTGTGGTCTGCCGTGCTCTTGTGTGGTCTGCCGTGCTCTTGTGTGGTTTGCCGTGCTCCTGTGTGGTCTGCCGTGCTCCTGTGGGGTCTGCCGTGCTCTTGTGTGGTCTGCCGTGCTCCTGTTGGTCTGCCGTGCTCTTCTGTGGTCTGCCGTGCTCCTATGGGGTCTGCCGTTGTTCGGCCGTCTTGAGGGCAATCTTAGGGCATAGTCTGCCGTGCTCCTCGTCTTGGTCTGCCGTGCTCCTCGTCTTGGTCATCCTTTCCGTCGTCTTGAGGGCGCTCTGGCATGCTACAGTCTGCCGTGCTCTTCTACTGGTCTGCGTGTCGCTCGGTCCTAAGCCCCTGGTCTGCCGTGCTCCTCGTCTGGTCTTGCCGTGCTCCCTCGGTTCCTACCGCCGGTTGCGTGCTCCTCTGAGGAGACACGGCAGACAACAGGAGCAAGGACAGACCACACAGGAGCACGGCAGGGGGGGGGGTGGGGGTGGGGGGGGGGGGGACCACACCTCGATTTTTTGAGGATGTACCGCGCGAAATGGCCGTGGTCTGCCGTGCTCCACACGGGAGCACGGCAGACCACCTGCTCATTTTCTGAGGACGTCCCGAGCGAAAACGTCATTTTTAACATAAGAGGTTGTAAAACACCTCTGTCGGCATCTCATGTTTTCGAGGATGTCTCTAGCAAAACGCTCATTTTTCATGCATAACAAAAAATTTTGATATTTTTCAACATCCCGATGTTTTGAGGATGTCTCGAGCGAAACCGTCATTTTTAACATAAGACGTCTTAAACGATAGCCTCCAACACCTCGATTTTTCGAGGATGTCTCGAGCGAAATTGCCATTTTGGGGAACCTGACCGGACAAGAACGGGAAGCGCCGTTTTTATCCACCACGTGCGTCAGAGACCGTATTGGCGAGAACGTCAGAGAAACCCATAACGCAACAGAACAAACTAAATGGTGGCCTGCCGCGCTGGTCTGTCGAGGTAGTCTGCTGCCCTGGCCACATCATGGTGTCGACACCGTGCTTTTCTCTCGGCCACGCGGGCCCCCACCCGTTGTCGCCCAGCCTACTTTTTCTGTTCCAGCCTGTCTTGTCTTTTGTTTGTCCGTCGTCGTCGTCGCTTGCCTTTCCTTTGTCGTGGTCGTCGTTTTCATTATAATCGTCCGCTGTTGCCGTTCTCGCTGTCGCCGTCGTTATCATTTTATGATTGCGGTCGTTTTCTGATTGTTTTTTTGTTGTTGGATTCCGTGTTCGGTTGGTTTTTGTGTTATGTTTGTGGTCGTTTTCTGTCATCGTTTTTTGTCGTAATTTTCGAGATCGTTATTGACGAAGACGACGACGACGACGATGACGACGACGACGATCTGCCGTGCTTCTGTGGCGTCTGCGGTGCTCCTGTGGTCTGCCGTGATCCTTCTTGGTTTGCCGTGCTCCTGTGTGGTCTGCCGTGCTCCTGTGCGGTCTTCCGTGCTCCTGTGGTCTGCCGTGCTCCTTTGGGGTCTGCCGTGCTCCTGTGGAGTTTGCCGTGCGAACGTGTGGTCTGCCGTGCTCCTGTGTGGTTTGGCGTGCTCCTGTATGGTCTGCCGTGCTCTTGTGTGGTTTGCCGTGCTCCTGTGTGGTCTGCCGTGCTCCCGTGGGGTCTGCCGTGTCCTGTGTGGTCTGCCGTGCTCCTGTGTGGTCTGCCGTGTTCCTGTGTGGTCTGCCGTGTTCCTTCTTGGTCTGCCGTGCTC
>CAUYUJ010014790.1:181588-221588 GCA_963575745.1 Prorocentrum cordatum
TCGCGTCTTGCTCTTTCTGATGGAGCGAGACTGCAAGAGACAGCACGAGTCCCTCCGCGTGCGGCGCGGACTTGCTAGAGCATGACGAACAGTAAAACTCATTCGCCGCCTGCTGCTCTATCATTCCCGCTCTGGCGGTGGCAACCTCTGCCTCATCGGGCACGGCGTCTGGGCTGCTGCTCTTCAGAGCGCACAACCGCGGGAGCACTTGGATGTCGCGATTGCACTGCGGGCCGAGAATGATCGGGTAGGAAAGCTTGAAGTGCCACTGGTGCGTCGTCTCCAGAGCCGGCAACCCAACGTGTGGATACCCTAGAATCGGCGGAGGCCCAACGCCATCCCATCGAGGATGCAGCTGCAAGCCATGCTGCCGTTTGGCGACGAGGCGCCCCGTCTTCGAGTCCTCCACCTTCACGAGATGCCAATAGAACATGCGGCAGAAACCACGCTTTCCGAGACGCCCCTTGTGACAGACGGACGGCTTGCACACGTGGTTGCCCGTCTTGCGACTCCTTGAAAAAATCTCGACAACAGCGCGGCTGCCCCAGTCGCTACCAGACACGTTCTCGTCGCCGTGATACGAACCCACGAAGAAGGGATACTCAGGCACGCTCCTGGATAGAGCAGGCGGCACGTCGAGTCCGCGCGCCACAGTCTGCGCGAGGTTGCTCTCCTCAACGCGAGCGCTACCGATCATGCTCCGCTGCTTCAGAGTCACCGGGAACAACGGCAGCCCGGCGGTGGTTCTCATCGCCACAGGAACGGCGAAATGATGCGCTACGGCTTCCTGGCTGCGGAACATGACTGAGGCGTGATAGTAGTAGAGACGCTTAAATTCGTCGAGGAAAGAGTTCTTCTTGAAGATATCGTCGGGATGCGAGAAGCCAAGAATCTGCACGAGCATGTGTATGTGCAGCGCCTTTCGCATCTGTTCCTCAACAACTCCGAGATAGGAGCGCACGTACCCGAATACACCGGGCACCTCGCTCGCCGCGATGCCATCCGGAGGCAGGTTCGAGGGTCCATCAGCGCAGTTGAATATATAGCGCATCACGTCTTTGACGGTCGAGTGGAAAACTTTCCGGGCATAGTAAGGGTCTTGCGCCACGCGACGGTGGAGAAGACGAGGGTGCTCTGCTTGAAATTCTTTCATCCAATCCTCCGCCTGCTTGTCGCTCATGTTCAGGGAGAATCGCCTCTGCATCTCCGTGCCGTCCTGCACCAGTAGCACCGTCAGCGGACTGCGAATGTCGCGGGGATTCAGCGTAAAGAACAAAGTCGAGCAGCCCGAGTTTATCTGAAGAGCTCGGAAATTCCACCTGCACGAGTCCCGCTCTTCGGCAGATCCACGCACTTTCCGGGACACGGCCTGCATTTTTTCAGCGGCTGTGCGGACTGGTTGGGTCAACTTTTATTCCTCAGAAGATCGCTCATACCCTTCGCATCACCTCCCATCGCGATCGCGGCGGCAACCAAACCTTCCGCTGTGATCTCGTTCATCCTTTGCATCTCATCGGGAGTTATGCCCATGAAGCCGCCGCCGGGCGTCTCCCTCATGCACGCTTCCACCTTGCTCATCTGATCTCGACGCATAAAGATGTTGACCACGCATGCGACGAACTCCAGGTCCTTCCGCCAGTAATCACAATCTGCTCGTTTAAGTAAGCACTGGATCCACTTATTGGAAGACAAGAACGATACGGTACTATCCGCCGCTTTACGTTCTGGGCATGTTTCCTGACAATCTCCCCGAGGAAACAGCCGAACGAAGCAGGACGCCCAAAAGTTCGGCGTGCGAGCAGACAAGAACGTGGTCTCGTGCGTGATCTTCAAGGGCGCTCTGTCGTCAGTCTCCGACCGCGCCCACTCTTCCAAACGTTTTCGCATCTTCTCATTCGACAGCTTCTCCAGGTCTTCGATGGCCTGGGCCATGCTCACACCGTGCATTCTCTTCTTCTCGGCGCGAGCAGATAAGTCGGCGGGGTCTAGAGCGGCCAATTCCTCTTTAAACCGCTGTGCCGCCTTAAAGTTTTTGATGACCTGTGTCCACAGCTGCAGGGAGTCGACGTCTGCTAAACCGCCGTTAACGACGGCGGCGTTCTCCGCCTCTTCGGGCCCGTTCTCCTCCGTGTCGCGTTCACCTTCTTCCGTGCAGTCAGCTGGTCCTTTAGACTGCACCGAAGCTCTTGAGCCGCTGATCGACGTCGCCGAGTCGACGAGCTCGCGCGGAACGCCCGAGGATCCACCAACGCTCGTCGCGTACGCGTCCAGCAACTCCTCGATCGACTCGTGGAGTAAGCCAGAATCCGCACATGCGGCATGGTGTCGCGTGGCTTCCATGTGGTTCCAGCTGTTGGAGCACAACCAACGAAATGCTGCTCGAAGTCGCGCCACGGAAACTTGCAAGTCAGGATGATGCCAGATACCGTCAGCGCGGCTTCCCACGAACTGGACGATCAGAGTGTGCGCCAGGGCCATCGGCGACAGTCCGATGGCAGTCAGAGCCGCGTCCGGGCTCTGCGGGTACGCAACAACGTTCTTCTGGTGATAGCGCGGCGCCTCGTCGGCACTCGTCCTGGCGAAAGACGCCCTGTCCAACAACACGCGCTTCACGCTGACGTACACCCTCGCCAGGTTGATCACCTTGCACTCGGTGTACGTTAAGTTCGTCAGCTCTTCCGGGTCAGGACCACGCCACATGCCATTCGCGAGAGCCTCGCTGGGCATGCGTACGCGCGGGCGGCACCGCCCGCGGCTGTCTGTGTGCGTGTTCGACAATGCTTCGGCGCACTCCTTGCACATGCTCACGCGAAGATCTCCGCCGCTGCCCTCGGGCGCATCCGTGCATACTGCGGACTTGTACAATACCCACCGATGATTCGGATCACCTGGGGTGCGCACAAGACAACAGCCTGGTCTGCCGTGCTCCTCGTCTTGGTCTGCCGTGCTCCTCTCGGTTCCTGCGCGCGGTCTGCCGTGCTCCTGTGGGGAGCACGGCAGACCACAGGAGCACGGCAGACCACACAGGAGCACGGCAGACCACACCTCGATTTTTTGAGGATGTCTCGAGCGAAATAGCCGTGGTCTGCCGTGCTCCACACGGGAGCACGGCAGACCACCTGCTCATTTTCTGAGGACGTCCCGAGCAAAAACGTCATTTTTGACATAAGAGGTTCTAACGACAACAGAAGCTGAGACAACGAGAGAGAGCGCCACCTGGAGAGACAACGGGGCGTGCTGACGTGTGGAGCACGGCAGACCACGGCCATTTCGCTCGAGACATCCTCAAAAAATCGCAAAGTGGTCTGCCGTGCTCCTGTGTGGTCTGCCTTGCTCCTGGGGGGCAAACCAGCAACACGTCAAGAAGTTACCCAGGGGACCAATCAGCAACACGTCAAGAAGTTATCCTGGGGGGCAAACCAGCAACACGTCAAGAAGTTATCCCGAAGGGGCAAACCAGCAACACGTCAAGAAGGTGCTGAGGGGGGCAAACCAGCAACACGTCAAGAAGTTATCCTGGGGGGCAAACCAGCAACACGTCAAGAAGTTATCCTGGGGGGGGCAAACCAGCAACACGTCAAGAAGTTATCCTGAGGGGGCAAACCAGCCACAGGTCCAAAAGATGCTGAGGGGGGCAAACCAGCAACACGTGAAGAAGTTATCCTGACGGGGCAGGTCTTGCAACACGTCAAAGGTTATCCTGAGGGGGGCAAACGAGCAACACGCCAAGAAGGTGCTGAGGTGGTCGACCACCAACACTTCAATAAGTTACCCTGAGGCAAAACCAGCCACTCACCAAGAAGTCATCCTGAGGGGGCAAACCAGCAACACGTCAAGAAGGTGCTGAGGGGACAAACCAGCAACACGTCAAGAAGGTATCCTGGGGGGGGCAAACCAGCAACACGTCAATGCGGTATCCCCAGGGGACCAAACCAGCAACACCACTGCCGTGCTTCTTTGGTGTCTGCCGTGCTCCTGTGGTGTTTGCCGTGCGAACGTGTGGTCTGCCGTGCTCCTGTGTGGTTTGGCGTGCTCCTGTATGGTCTGCAGACCACCTGCTCATTTTCTGAGGACGTCCCGAGCGAAAACGTCATTTTTGACATAAGAGGTTCTAACGACAACAGAAGCTGGGACAACGAGAGAGAGCGCCACCTGGAGAGACAACGGAGTGCTCCCGCATGTCTCTCCTCAGATTGTCTTCCCAACGGCGCACGCGGTCGACCCAGTTCTTTGCGTCCTCCACCTTCGTGAACCCGAGCTCGCGCGGCTCCCCGCGGCTGCACGCCTCCACGCTCTCTCGCGCTTCCTGGGCTCGCTCAGACACCTTGAAGAACTTTTTCAAGTACTGTTCAATGCTGAGGAGCTTGTCGACCTGCTCGTACCACGTCTCCTTGTTTTCATTCCAGAACTCATCGGACCACGATAACCACTCCGGGCACGTGTCGCTGCTCGACGATGGGATGTGAACTCGATTCAAGTCGCACTTGGGCGTCTTTCGACAGCAGACGGCACAGGCATCATGGACGTATCGTTCGTCCGTCTGCGCATTCTTGTACTGCGCCACACAAAACCTGCCCACCTGCGGACTGACCGCGCCCAGGCCCTCTGCGAGCGCCCGTTCCAGCACTGTCCTCCGGTACGTCTGGAGAATGTCTTCGCCGTCTCGTTGATGGAGATCATGCCTGCACTCCTCGAGCAGGTGCCGTCGCTTGTCGTCGTCGTCGGAGCCGCCCCACGGTTGCTTGCAGAAGCGGCAATGGTTCGGGTCCAGGTACTCGGGCGTCTCCGCGCACTTCGGCAAGGACCCGGGCTCGGGCTTTGCCAGAGCGAGGAGTACCTGCAAAGTGGGTGCGGATCGGGCGACGTCGTCGTCGAGCCTCTGCGGTCGCGGCTCGTCGGCGAGGAACTTCCTGCTCTCGTCACGGACGAGGTCTGCGAGCCTCTCCTCCCCGAAGCATTTCTTGCAAAAGTGCTGATATACCCTGGCGGTCTGGGCTGGCACGACACGGCATCCGATGCACTTGGAGCCAGCTGCCTTCCAGCACACGTCGCACAGCGCCGCGCTCTTCTTGAAATGCGACGAGCACACAGAGCAGCTCCTGACGACTTTGGAGCAGCTCTCTGTTCCGCATTCGATCATGGACACCTGCAGCGGTTCCTTGGTGGCGGAGTCCTCGGTCCTGTAACAGAATGCGCACTCGGGGGAATCCCAATGTGTTTTACACAGGCCCGCCGCCCGCTGCTCTGGCGTTGTGCACTCAGGACACCACAGAGCGAGGTTGTCGCACATCTCGCACTGCGGGGTCTCCAGGGACGCCGGCGGCACAGCGTGGCAGCTGGCGCACGAGCGCGCAGCGAAGCAGGCCTGGCAAGCTCGCCGATATATCACTGCATTTCGCGCTCGCATCCGACCGCAATGCACGCAGAACCGACCGTCCTGGGCCCAGCACGACTGGCACTTCTCGGTCGACTGCCCGTTAGACATGCCAGAACACGCGCTACAGAACACCACTGATGCGTCGCAAGATTCGTTGCTACACTTCGACCGAGTCCAGGAGCCAGCAGGAGTCGGCGCAGCGCAGTGCGAACAAGGGATCGAAGATGTAAAGCACTCGGAGCACAGCTTGAGATTGCGTTCCTCAGGCGAAGTGTGCGTCGGACACGCCATGGCACATATTTTTCCCGCGGCCTGCGGGTTCTTCTCGCGTGACTCGCAGGCCACGCACAGCGTTGGTTCGTCTTCCTCGTTGCACCAGGTACACTCAGGGCAGCTGCGAGACCGATAACACGGCTTACACATGCCACCGCTGAGCTCGCGCTGCGCACCGCAGAATCGACAACATCCCTTTCTCTTCTCCTGCTTCTGGCGGTACAGAGTAGGATGCTTCTCCTTGTAGCAAGACTTGCAGTAACCGTCATAACCGGACTGAGCCTTCGGGGGCTCCTCACCACGGCGGGTCTTGTGATACCCTTTGCAATACTTGATCGTCTTAGCAGCACGCGCTCGACAAACAAGAGACCCACAGAACATCATATAGAACGCCAGTCGGAGCATGCCGAAAATAAACATCGGTAAGAATCGCCCCGAGGATCACCTACTAGAAAGTTGGATCTGACAGGGCTAATAGAAGCACCTCCACCGCGCACACCCTGCCGCAGCTTTGCAACCACATTGAGCCAAATACAACATATGCCAACAACATAGAGCACGTGAGAGAGCGACCTTAATCGTCGAGGGCTATCAAGAGCACCCACGGCATTGCGCACTGGAAAAAATTAAGGCGCGCTCCTGTGCTCTGCTATACTCCTGGCGTTGCCGTGCTGATTGGCCGTGTTGGTCTGGTGTGCTCCTGTGATACGCGGCGCCCCTGCGACCTGCACTGATCCTGAATGCTTTGCCGTGCTCCTGTGTGTTCTGCCGTGTTCCTGTGTGGCCTGCCGTGCTCTTGTGTGGTCTGCCGTGCTCCTGTTGGTCTGCCGTGCTCTTCTGTGGTCTGCCGTGCTCCTGTGGGTTCCGCCGTGCTCCTGTGGCGTCTGCCGTGCTCCTGTGTGGTCTGCCGTGCTCCTTTGTGGTCTGCCGTGCTCCTGTGTGGTCTGCCGTGCTCCTGTGTGGCCTGCCGTGCTCTGGTGTGGTCTGCCGTGCTCCGGTTGGTCTGCCGTGCTCTTCTGTGGTCTGCCGTGATCCTATGGGGTCTGCCGTTGTTCGGCCGTCTTGAGGGCACTCTTCCTGCATAGTCTGCCGTGCTCCTCGTCTTGGTCTGCCGTGCTCCTCGTCTTGGTCATCCTTTCCGTCGTCTTGAGGGCGCTCTTGGTGCCTGGTCTGCCGTGCTCCTCGTCTTGGTCTGCCGTGCTCCTCTCGGTTCCTAAGCCTGGTCCGCCGTGCTCCTCGAGGTGGTCTGCCGTGCTCCTCTCGGTTCCTACGCGCGGTCTGCCGTGCTCCTGTGAGGAGCACGGCAGACCACAGGAGCAAGGCAGACCACACAGGAGCACGGCAGACCACACCTCGATTTTTTGAGGATGTCTCGAGCGAAATGGCCGTGGTCTGCCGTGCTCCACACGGGAGCACGGCAGACCACCTGCTCATTTTCTGAGGACGTCCCGAGCGAAAACGCCTTTTTTGACATAAAAGGTTCTAAAACACCTCTGTCGGCATCTCATTTGTTCGAGGATGTCTCGAGCGAAACGCTCATTTTTCATGCATAACAAAAATTTTTGATATTTTTCAACATGCCGATTTTTTGAGGGAGCACGGCAGGCCACACAGGAACACGGCGGAACACACAGGAGCACGGCAAAGCATTCAGGATCAGTGCAGGTCGCAGGGGCGCCGCGTATCACAGGAGCACGGCAGACCACAGGAGCAAGGCAGACCACACAGGAGCACGGCAGACCACACCTCGATTTTTCGAGGATGTCTCGAGCGAAATGGCCGTGGTCTGCCGTGCTCCACACGGGAGCACGGCAGACCACCTGCTCATTTTCTGAGGACGTCCCGAGCGAAAACGCCTTTTTTGACATAAAAGGTTCTAAAACACCTCTGTCGGCATCTCATTTTTTCGAGGATGTCTCGAGCGAAACGCTCATTTTTCATGCATAACAAAAATTTTTGATATTTTTCAACATCCCGATTTTTTGAGGATGTCTCGAGCGAAATGGTCATTTTTTAACATAAGACGTCTTAAACGATAGCCTCCAACACCTCGATTTTTCGAGGATGTCTCGAGCGAAATGGCCATTTTGGGGAAATCCGCCAACGAACGGCGCCGTGCAATCCCGCAACCCATAGATATAAAGATATATATATATATATATATATATATATATATATATATACTCAAGGATCAGCCAGAACGTCCCGCTTGCTTCTCGTACCTCGAAGACGCTTCCCGTCACACCTCGATTTTTCGAGGATGTCTCGAGCGAAATGGCCATTTTGGGGAATCCGCCAACGAAAAACCCCGTGCACCCCCGCAACCCATAGATATAAAGATATATATAGATTTACTCAAGGATTCAGCCAGAACGTCCCGCTTGCTTCTCGTACCTCGAAGACGCTTCCCGTCATCCGCCAACGAAAACTCCCGTGCGATCACGCAACCCATAGATATAAAGATATATATATATATATATATATATTTACTCAAGGATTCAGCCAGAACGTCCCGCTTGCTTCTCGTACCTCGAAGACGCTTCCCGTCATCCGCCAACGAAAACTCCCGTGCAATCGCGCAACCCATAGATATAAAGATATATATATATATATATTATATATATATATATATATATATCTATATAGATTTATATATAATATATATTTATTACTCAAGGATTCAGCCAGAACGTCCCGCTTGCTTCTCGTACCTCGAAGACGCTTCCCGTCATCCGCCAACGAAAAATCCCGTGCAGCGCGGCAACCCATATAGTTAAAGAAAAAAAATATTTACTCAAGGATTCAGCCAGAACGTCCCGCTTGCTTCTCGTACCTCGAAGACGCTTCCCGTCATCCGCCAACGAAAAATCCCGTGCAGCGCGGCAACCCATATAGTTAAAGAAAAGATATATATTTACTCAAGGATTCAGCCAGAACGTCCCGCTTGCTTCTCGTACCTCGAAGACGCTTCCCGTCATCCGCCAGCCCCCTTGTGGGACCACCAGGCTGTAGGCTCAGGGTTTGCTGTTCCTTGCACCAGTTCCAGTTTCCAGTTTCCTCTGTTACAGCTCTGCTTCTTGTTGCTTACTGTTCCTTGTTGTAGACCGCGCGAGGGGGGGAGCCGAAAAGCGTCCGGATTACCACGCCCGAGTCGCGTGCTCTGAATTCCTGGCGGGGCGTGGGACATGTAAAAATACATGAAACTCGTGCCCCCCAGGCCATAAACCCTCGCAAATTGCATAAGATTCGCCTCCCCGATGCCATAAACTCTCACGATTTCCGCAACATTCGCGTCCCCGAAGCCATAAACCCTCGCAAATATTCGTGTCCCCGAAGCCATAAACGTTCGTAAATTAAGCAATGCTTGCGTCCCCGAGGCCACAGACGCGCGTAAATCACGCGGTGCTCGCGTCCCCGAAACCATACACCCTCGCAAATTATACGAAATTCGCGTCTCCGAAGCCATAGACCTGTGCAAATGGTGCAAAATGTGCGACCCCGAAGCCATAAACCCTCGTAAATTTCATAAGTTATGCAGTGTTCGCGTCTCCGAACCCATGAACGTGCGTAAATTACGCTATAGCTGCTACCCCGAAGTCGTAAACCTTCGTAATTTATGCGCTATTCGCGTATCCGAAGCCATAAACCCATATACAACACAGAATTCAACAATATCGTCAGAATCTCAATTTGTCTTGCCAATTACTCATCGTCTTCGCGTGAAGTCCCAACGCTGCTTCACGGCGGCGCCAAGGCCTCATGATTTCGCTCTTGCATTGCCCATTATCCGAGAGAGAGAGAGAGAGAGGGGGCCGGCGGCAGAGGGCGTAGCCCTTATGGATTCAACACATCCCGCCTCGAAAACACATGCCCGCGCCCTGCTGCGCCGATGCGAGACCGCCAGTGGAGCCCCAGCCAAGGGTAAAACACAAGGAAATATCGAGCGACAGGATTGGCTTGGTGGGGATGGGGGCTGTCGGCGGCGAGGCAAGGACCTGGCCCTGAATAGAAAGGGATGAACACTCGAGCAGTGGTGCTGGTGTTGCCGGGAGCGGCGCCAATGTAGAAGAGAGTAGGGCGCTAGTCCTGCGTGAAACATCACAAAGTCTCGAGCGGGAGCGCTGGTTTTGTTGGGACGGCGGTTGTCGGCGGCGAGGAGGAACACCGCCTTGAGCAAAAAAGGAAGAAGTCTCAAGCGGGAGCCGCGGTTTTGTCGGGACGGGGGCTGTCGGCGGCGAGGAACAATACCGTCTTCAGGAAAAAGGAAGGAAGCCTCGAGCGGGAGCGTTGTTCTTGCTGGGGGCGGCGCCAATTCAAAAGAGAGTTGGGCGCTAGTCGATCGTAAAACGGGAGGAAATTCGTTTTTTTTTTTTTTTTATTTTTTTTTTTTTTTTTTTTTTTTTTTTTTTTTTTTTCTTTTATTTTTTATTTTTTTTTTTTTTTTTATTTATTTCTTTTTTTTTTTTTTTTTCTTTTTCTTTTTATTTCTTTTTTTTTTTTTTTTTTTTTTTTTTTTTTTTTTTTTTTTTTCTTTTTTTTTTTTTTTTTTTTTTTTTTTTTTTTTTTTTTTTTTTTTTTTTTGTTTTTTTTTTTTTTTTATTTTTTTTCTTTTTTTTTTTTTTTTTTTTTTTTTTTTTTTCTTTTTTTTTTTTTTTTTTTTTTTTTTTTTATCGGCGGGAGCGCTGGTTTTGTTGGGGCGGCGGTTTTCGGCGACGAACAAAAGCACCGGCTCTGAGTAAAAACAAAACAAAAAAAGGAAGCCTCGAACGGGAGCGTTGTTCTTGGTGGGGGCGGCGCCGATGAGAGAAAGAGCAGCGCGCCAGTCCAAGGTCAAACGGAAACAAATCTCGGACGGGAACGCTGGTTTTGTTGGGGCGGCGGTTTTCGGCGGCTAGCAAGAGCATTGGCTCTAGGTATATATATATATATATATATATATATATATAATAATTATATATATATCTATAATTATATATAATTATTATATATATTAGGGAGCGTTGTTGTTGTTGGGGGGCCAGTTTTGGCGCCCCCCCAAATCGCTCGAGCGTCAGCCATATTTTCAATACAAATGCAACCAGCGCCGAGGCGAGAGCGCCAGGGTGCCTGGGGGGGTCCAAAAATAATCATCGTTTCGAAATAAACATCCGATTTCAACAACAATCTCAACAACAACAACAACAACAACAACAACAACAGCAACAGCAACAGCAACAACAACAACAGCAACAATAAGTTTAAGACTGTTCGCTCCGATCTGCTCACGTGCCAATCAATACGTAGATCACAAGCCCTCGTACCCGCCCTTGTCGTATTCGATCGTACCCGCTTGGGGGTATATCTTCCTTACCTGCCACGTGTATTTAATGCAGCCCCTAAAACAAGGGAAGCGAGGGCGGGTGCAAGGGGGAGGGAGAAGAATGGAGCACGAGAGAGATTAGCAGGAGGGAGGCAAGGAGCACAAAACAAGTGGTAGACTGACGGGCAGATCGAGTGAGCAGACCCATAGCGGGTAGGTCGGGAAGGCGGGCCCAGGCGACGAGGTCGAGCACGCGGGCTGCTGAAGCGTGGGTCCTGCATGAATCGCGAGGAAGTCTCGAGCGACAGCGCGATTCCCAAGTAAATCGTGAGAAAAGCCAGCGTGGGCCACGAAGGGCATACAATCCGAGGCCACAGAAGGCAGCGGCGGGGCCGCTGAGGGCAGCACCGGGGGGGCACGAAGGGCAGCGAAGGGGCCACAAAGGGCGACAGCGGGGCCACGAAGGGCATGCATGTGGGGCCACGACGGGCGCGAGCGAGCGGAGGCCACGAAGTGCATTCGTATACGGGGCCACTGAGGGCGACAGCGGGGCCACTGAGGGCAACAAAGGGGCCACGAAGGGCAGCGAGGGTGCACCGAAGGGCAACAGCGGGGCTACGAAGGGCATGCGTATGGGGCCACGACGGGCGCGTGCGAACGGGAGCCACGAAGGGCATATAACGTGGGGCCACAAAGAGCAGCGACGGGGCGACTGAGGGCAGCAACGGCGCCACGAAGGGCAGCGAGCGAAGGCGACCACGGAACCAGTATGGGCAGCGAAGGGCATCGAAGGCAGGCGAGGGGCAGCGAGCGGCGACTGCAGTCATTAACGGGCTGGTCGTGCGGGCAAGCCCCGACGTGCGGGTCGAGCGGGCGGGTCTTTGAAGCGTCAGTCCTGCTTGAACCGCCATGCAATATGTAGCGGGAGCGCAATTCATGAGTGTCGAGGACCGGCATCTAAATAAATTCTAAGAATATATCAAACGAAGCGGCCCCGGCACCCCGCCGCCCGAACAGGCCAAAATCGTTGATTCTCATTGACTTTTTCAATGTTTTTCGCTTTCCAGCTTTCCGACGCTCCACAACCGCCCAAGAGGCCCCGAAGACCGCTCCCCAAGCCTCTGGAGCTCTGTTTTTGGGTTCCCCGACTCTGCAAAAACCTCGCCGGGACCCCCCACCGCGCCCCGGCACCCCGCCGCCCGAACAGGCCAAAATCGTTGATTCCCATTGATTTTTTCAATGTTCTTCGCTTTCCCGCTCTCCGACGCTCCACGACCGCCCAAGAGGCCCCCAAGACCGCTCCCCAAGCCTCTGGAGCTCTGTTTTTGGGCGCTCCGACTCTGCAAAAACCTCGCCGGGACCTCCCGCCGCGCCCCGGCACCCCGCCGCCCCAACAGGCCAAAATCGCTGATCCCATTGATTTGTTTTTTTAATGTTTTTCACATTCCAGCTTTCCGACGCTCCACGACCGCCCAAGAGGCCCCGAAGACCGCTCCCCAAGCCTCTGGAGCTCTGTTTGTGGGCCCCCCGACTCTGCAAAATCCTCGCCAGGGCCCCCCGCCGCGCCCCGGCACCCCGCCGCCCCAGCAGTCCAAAATCATCGATTCCCATTGGATTTTTCAATGTTTTTCGCTTTCCAGCTTTCCGACGCTCCACGACCGCCCAAGAGGCCCCCAAGCCCGCTCCCCTCGCCTCTGGAGCTCTGTTCTTGGGCCCCCCGACTCTGCAAAAACCTCGCCGGGACCTCCCACCGCGCCCCGGCACCCCGCTGTCCCAACAGGCCAAAATCGTTGATCCCCATTGATTTTTTCAATGTTTTTCACTTTCCAGCTTTCCGACGCTCCACGACCGCCCAAGAGGCCCCGAAGACCGCTCCCCAAGCCTCTGGAGCTCTGTTTTTGGGGCCCCCGGCTCTGCAAAAACCTCGCCGGGACCCCCCACTACGCTCCGGCACCCCCCCTCCTGGCTCCGGCACAACCGCATACACTCCCCACCATGCAAAACCCTCGCCGGGACCCCCCACCACGCTCCGGCAATCCCCCTCCCGGCCCCGGCATTCCCGCTCCGCCCCAAGATACCTCCAAGACAGGCCGAGATGCCTCCAAGACACCTCCGAAACGGCCACGATAGCCCCAAAGACCGCTGAGATTGCCCCAAAATGCCTCCAAGACAGCCCACTCTGCACCCAAGCTTGCCAAGGATGGCCTCAAGTGCCCAACACGGCCCAAGAGGCCTCCAATACGGACACGCCCCCCTCGCCGCCGCAACCCGCACTGCTCCCCGCACCACCACCTCCAGGCACGTGCTCACTCCGACCCCCACCGGGACTCTGAATTCTCGAATCTCTCAGGGCTGCCCTCGTGAACCTAGATAGCCCCAAAAGGGGCCACGACGACGACCCCAAGACAGCGCCCACGTCGGGCCAAAACGGCCCCGAGAGAAGCAATTATTGACTCAAGACGCCCCAGATGGACCCAAAACTCCCACAAAAGATTCGAGGACGACCGCAGAAGACACATAGGAGAGAGGAAGAGAGGGAGAGAAAGAGAGGAAAAAACACGCCCAAACACACACGCGCATTGCCCTGGCCTACCCATACTCCATATGAACACTACCCCCCTGTTGCAGGAAAGCTCGCGGGGACCACCTGAAACCAAAGAAAACACGAGGCCTGATTTGGGGTCGGCGGCAGAGGCGGCAGCCTTGAAATAAATTCTAAGAATATATCAAACGAAGCGGTTCGGTGGTAATTAAATTGCGAGGAAGTCCCCAGCGAGAACGCGATTCTGTAATACATTGTCAGGAAGTATCAGGCGGGAGCCGCGATTCGGTGGTAAATTGCCCGGAGGTCCCAAGCGCGAGAGCGCGATTCTTTAATAAATCCTTAGGAATGTCAGGCGGGAGCCGCTGCTGTTGTAAGCCAAAAGCCAACGACACATTTTGACCCTCAAGATTTTCCCTGATACAAAACCAAGTGCGAACCCCGGGAAAGGCACTTCAATCGAAAAATAACATGTGCACTGGCCGGGGGGGACCAACATTAATCACTCTTCAAAAATGAAAATTCAACAACGGCTCCCGCCTTATACTGCCTCTCAACGTATTACCAAATCACGATCTCGCGCGGGACTTTCTCACAAGATATGCAGGAATCGCGCTCTCGAATGGGACTTCCTCGCAATGTATGCAGACGCCGCGCCCTCAACACTCAGGAATCACGCTCTCACTGTGGATTTCCTCACGACTTCTTTAGAAATCGCGTAGTCGCTCGAGACATCCTCGCGACTCACGCAGGACGCACGCTTCAGCAACCCGCCTGTTCGACCTGGCCACCCGGGCCCGCTCCCTGACCCGCCTGTTCAGGTATACCCACCCGATCTGCCCGTCTGGTTCTGCCACCTGCTTTCTGCTCGTAACCCCCTCCTGCGACTCTTTGTTTTTCTCTCTCTCTTTCTCTTTCTTTCTCTGTCTCGTTCTCTCTCTCTCTCTCTCTCTCTCTCTTTTTTCCTCTCTCTCTCTCTCTCTCTCTCTTTCTCGTGTTCCATCATCCTCCCTCCCCTTGTTCCTTTTTTCCATCCGTTCTCTCTTCCCCTGCTTCTGGGGCTTCATGAAATACACATTGCAGGTAAGAGATATATATATATATAAATAAATATGTACACACCACACGGGGTACGATCGAAGACGAAGAGGGCGGGTATCGAGGGGTCCGGATATTCCCGTTGGACGGCACGCGAGCAGATAAGAGCGAACAGTGTTTAAATGATTGTTGTCATTGCATTGTCACTTCTACCAAAAATGTTTGTTGATCCCACCATTCCGAGGCATATTGTGCTTTTCAAATCAAGTTCCCCTTCCTGGGACTCGCACCCTGTTTTGCGCTGAGAGAAAAGACTGGCTCTCAGGATTATGTCTTTGGCACCCGGCTTATAATAATAATAATAATAATAACAACAACAACAATCATTTTAAGACTGTTCGCCCTTATCTGCTCGAGTGTCCGATAACGCGTACTTCCCTAGCCTTCGATACCCGCCCTCTTCGTATTCGATCGAACCCAAGTTTGGGGGGTACACCTTTCTTCCCTGCAGGCTGGGCCCCGGCAAGCGGCGGGGCGGCCGCGGACCGTCGGCCTGGCCAGCGGCAGCGCTGATCGGCGGGGCCGCCACGGACCGTCGACCCGACCCCAAGAAGGACGGACAGGGAACCGACCACGACGGCGACGACGACGACGAAGACGACGACGACGACGACGACGACGAGCGAAAGCGAGAGCGAGAGAGAACGACAGCACGGCCACGAAGGGCACGAAGTAGGCCACGAAGGGCGACAGCGGGGACACGAAGGGAATGTGTATGGGGCCACGAAGAGCGCGAACGCGCGGGGGCCACGAAGGGCAGATAATGCGGGGCCACAGAAGGCAACGATGGGGCCACTGAGGGTAGCAACTGGGCCACGTAAGGCAGTGAGGGGGCCACAAACGGCGACAGTGGGGCCACGAAGGGCATGCGGCCACTGAAGGCAGCAACGGGGCCACGAAGGGCAGCGAGGGGGCCACGAAGGGCGACAGCGGGGCCACGAAGGGCATGCATATGGGGCCACCACGGGCGCGAACGAGCGGGGGCCACGAAGGGCATACATATGGGGCCACGAAGGGCAGCGAGGGGGCCACGAAGGGCTGCAACGGGGCACGAAGGGCAGCGAGGGGGCCACGAAGGGCTGCAACGGGGCCACGAAGGGCTGCAACGGGGCCACGAAGGGCAGCGACGAGGCCACGAAGGGCTGCAACGGGACAACGAAACAAAGCGAGGGGGCCACGAAGGGCTGCAACGGGGTAGCGAAACAAAGCGAGGGGGGCCTCGAAGGGCTGCAACGGGGCCACGAAGGGCAGCAAGATCCCGATTCCTGGGTAATCTGTGAGGGAGTCCTAAGCGTGAGCGCAATTCCTGGGTGCCTGGGTGTCGGGAGCGCAGCGTTTGAGCAAATTCCAAGAAATTCCCATGCAAGGGCGCTATTCTTCAGCAAATTGCAAGCAAGTCTCCAGCGAGAGCGCGACTCCAGAGCGCCGGGAGAGCGATTCCTGAATAAGTTGTAAGGATGTCCCAAGCGAGAGCGCGATTCATGGGAAAAAATGCAAGGAAGTCTCGGGCGGGAGCGGGGGTCCTGGCTAAATTGTGAGGACCTCTCAGGCGGGAGCCATTGTTGTTGTAACCCGGGGGCCAGGGGCACAGTTTGACCCTCAAGACTTTCCCTGTCAAAAAACAGGGTGCGAGCCTCGAGGGGCACACTTTGATTGAGAAAAAACTGTATGCACCAGAGGGGGGGGATCAACAATAATTATTCTTCAGAAATGAAAAATCAACAACGGCTCCCGCCTGAGACTGCCTCGCAATGTATTCCCAAATCGCGCTCTCGCGCGGGACTTCCCCACAAGTTATGGAGGAATCGCGCTCTCGCGTGGGACTTCCTCTCAATTTATTCAGACGCCGCGCCCTCGACACTCAGGAATCACCCGCTCACTGTGGATTGCCTCACGACTTCTTTGGGAATTGCGCAGTCGCTCGAGACGTCCTCGCGGTTCATGCAAGACGCATGCTTCAGCAACCCGCCTGCTCGACCTGGCCGATTGGGCCCGCCTTCCTGACCCGCCTGTTAGGGCCTACCCTGCCCATCTGCCCGTCTGGTTCTGCCACCGGCTGTCTGCTCCGAGACCCCCTCCTGCTATTGTCTCTCGAACTTCATCCTCCTCCCTCCCCCTTGTCCCTCCTTTCCATCCGTCCGTTCTTCCCCTGCCTCAGGGGTTGCACGCAATACACGTCGCAGGTAAGAATAATATACCCCAAAAGAGGTACGATTGACGACGGAGAGGGCGGGTCTCGAGGGTTCGGGATATACGTGTTGAAGGGCAGTTTTATATATAAAATAAAAAAATAAAAAAATAAAAAAAATGGTTTTTTGATGTTTTTATGTTAAAATCGCTACGAAAACTAAGGTGTTGGAAGGATTTCGTCTTGCGCGCGCGAATGTCCACTTTACCTTATTTTTTGCAAGGGATTCTTGAAGTTTGGTTATGTTAGAACAAGAAATTTCATTTTATATTGTTTTTTGCAAGGGAAAGCGGGGGGGAACAAAACAACCGGATCTGGATCACATCGTTTTGCCTGAGACTTCCTCACGAAAATGATGAAAATGTGGCTGCGGCCTAGGCGCGGCGAGGGGGCCGTGCACCAGGGGTCCCAACAATAATTATTCTTTAGAAGTAATAATGTTCAACGGCTCCCGCCTGATACTTCCTCACAATGTATTCCCACATCGCGCTCTCGCGCGGGACATCCTCAGAAGTTGTGCAAAAATCTGGCTCTCCCGTGGGATTTCCTCTCAACACATTCGTCCTCGACGCTCTGGAATCACGCTCTCGCTGTGGATTTCCTCACGATGTATTCGGGAATCGCGCTATCGTTCGAGATTTCCTCGCAATTCATGCAAGACGCTCGTTTCAGCAACCCGCCTGCTCGACCTGGCAGCCTAGGCCCGCCTTCCTGATCCGCCCGTTAGGGCGCACCTGCCCGATCTGCCCGTCTGGTTTAGCCACCTGCTTTCTGCTCCTAGCCCCCCTGCCACTATTCTGTCTCGTGCTACATCCTCCTCCCTCCCCAATGACCCTTCCTTCCATCCATCCTCTCCTCCCCTGCCTTAGGGGCTGCACGAAGTACTCGGCGCAGGTAAGAAAAATATATCCCAAAGTGGGGTACGATCGAAGACGTAGAAAGCGGGCATCGAAGGTTTGGGATATACATGTTGACTGGCACGCGAACAGACAAAGCGAACAGTCTGAAACTGATCGTTGTTGTTGTTGATGATGTTTTCCCATTTCTTGTTGATACCCCCTACCCAGAACATCTCCCGGGGCTCGCTCCCTGATCTTAAAAAGGGAAAGCTAAATGGCACCAAACTGCGCACGTCTCCCTGTTTACAACAACAACAACAACAACAACAACAACAACAACAACAACAACAACAACAACAATACCAACAACAACAACAACAACAACAACAACAACAATCATTTTAAGACTGTTCGCTCTTACTTGCCCGCGTGCCATGCAACGTGTATACCCACGCTCTCAATACCCGCCCCCTTCGTCTTCGAGCGTACCCCCTTCTGGGGGGATTCTTTCTTTTTGCGGGGGCGGGCGGGCTTAGACAAGCGGGCGTGAAGGGGCGGGGAATTATTCGGAGGATGGGGCACGCATCTCTTTGCCCACCATTGGAATTAGCGCGGGCCCTGCAAGAAGAGGAAGGGGGAGAACGAGGGAGAGTGGGAGGAAGGGAGGGGGAGGGACGAGGCTAAAGGGGAACACGCCAGGAGAGAGGGGGCGAGGAGGGGGGGGGGACGATTGGAGATAGAGAGACAGAGGAGGGAGGAAGGAGGAGGCTGGAGAGGGGAGGGCGAAGAGAGGAGGGAGGAGGGTTATGGGAGGAGGGTGAGGGGAGAGAGGAAGAGGGAGGAGGAGGGTGGATATGAGGGAGAGGGGAGGGAGGAGGGAGGTTGGATGGGGAGGAAGGGGCAGGAGGGTAAGAGTGTGAACGTTCGAGGAAGTCCTAGGCGAGGGCGTATTCCTCAAGGAAGAGTTGGGCGGGAGCGGGGGTCCCGAGTACATTGTCGGACGTCTCAGGCGGGAGCGCCGGTCGGGCGGGCGGACCCGGGCGGGTCGGGCGGGCGGGACATTCAAACAGGATTTTTGCGTAAATTGCGAGGAAGTGTTGAGCGAGAGCGCGATTCCTAAGTAAATTGCGAGGGCGTCCTTGGCGCGAGCGTGGTTCCTGAGCGTCGAAAACGCGATGCTGCAATAAATTGCGAGGAAGTCCTGAGCGAGAGCGCCATTCCTGAGTAAATTATGAGGGAGTCTCAAGCGGGAGCAGGGGTCCTAATTAAGGAAGTCTCAAGCGGGAGCGCCACTTCTGAGTAAAATGTGAGAAAGTCTGAAGCGGGAGCGCCCTTCCGGAGTAAATTTTGAGGAAGTCTCAGGCGGGAGCGGGGGTCCTGAGTAAATTGTGAGGAAGTCTCAGGCGGGAGCCGTTGTTGTTGTAGTCCGGGGCCCAACAACGCAATCTGATCCGCAAGGCTTTCCCTGTCAAAAAGCAGGGTGCGAGCCCCGGAGGAAGCACTTCAATTGAAAAAACCAATGGGCACCGGACAGGGGGGATCAACAATAATTATTCTTCAGAAATGAGAGTTCAACGGTTCCCGCCTAATACGCCCTCACAATGAATTCCCAAATCGCGCTCTCGCGCGGGACTGCCTCACATTGTATGCAGGAACCGCGCTCTCGCGTGGGATCTCTTCGCAATTTATTCAAGCGCCGCGCCCTCGACACTCAGGAATCACGATCTCGCTGCGGACTCCATCACAATGTAAATTGGAATCGTGCTATCGCTCGAGACTTCTTCGCGATTCAAACAGGACGCACGCTTCAGCAACCCGCCCGCCCCTTGTCCCTTCCTTCCATCCGTCCTCTCTTCCCCTGGCTCAGGGACTGCACGAAGTAAACGTCACAGGTAAGAAAGATATACCCTTAAGGGGGCACCACCGAAGACGAAGGGGGCGGGTATCGAGGGTTTGGGATATACGTGTTGACTGGCACGCGAGCAAATGAGAGCAAACACTATTAAAATGATTGTTGTTGGGAGTGGTATTGTTGTTGCTGCTGTTTTGTGTTCAATTGTTTTGGGGGTTTCTTGTGTTGAAATCTCACTTCTGAAAATAAATATTGATGGTCCCCCTGCGCGGTAACCATTGCATGTTTTAATTCACATCCTTCTCACGGGGCTCGCATCCTGGTTCTTATAATGAAGAAATGAAATGTCACCAAACTGTGCCCCTGGCCGGTTCACAACAACAACGGCTCCCGCCTGATACGACCTCACAATGTATTTAAGAATCGCGCTCTCGCGCGGGATTTCCTCACAATGTGTACCGAAATCGCGCTCTCGCGTGGGACGTCATCACAATTTATTCAGACGCCGCGCCCCCGACACTCTGGAATCACGCTAACGCTGTGGATTACCTCACGATATCGCTCGAGACGTCCTCGCGATTCATGCAGGACGCACGCTTCAGCAACCCGCTTGCTCGACCTGGCCTCCTGGGCCCGCCTTCCCGACCCGCCCGTTAGGGCCTGCCTGCCCGATCTGCCCGTCTAGTTCTGCCACCTGTTTTCTGCTCCTCGCCCCCCTGCCACTATTCTGTCTCCTGCTCCATCCTCCTCCATCCCCATTGTCTCTTTCCATCCATCCTCTCCTCTCCTGCCTTAGGGGCTGCACGAAGTACTCGGTGCAGGTAAGAAAAATATATCCCAAAGTGGGGTGCGATCGAAGACGAAGAGGGCGGGTATCGAGGGTTTGGGGTAGAAGTGTTGAATGGCACGCGAACAGATAAGAGCGAACAGTCCTAAAATGACAGTTGTTGTTGTTGTCGTTGCTGTTGTTGCTGTTGTTGTGATTGCTGTTATTGTTGTCGTTGCGTTGTTGCGTTGTGGATGTTGTCATCGTCCTCGCCTGCGGCCCGACCCCACCCCGCAACCAACCCCGCGACTCACCCGCGACCCGCCCACGACCCACCCTCACTACTTTGACGAAAACTCGGCGCCTGCGGCAGGCTCGTTGCGCAATATGCTGAAAAGTCGGCCTGCGGCGGGCTGCTCCAGACCCCCGCCGCCGCAGGCTGCCGACGACCCCGCCGCCGCCCCACTCTCACCCGCAACTGCGGGATGCTACGTCTTATTTCGCCTCCCCGGACCCTGCAGCGTGCCGCGTAACGGCGTGGTCTGTTTCTGTCCGTGCTCCAGGCGTTGCCACGCGACGAGTCAAACGTGTGCCGTTGGCGCGTGACGAGTCGAGCAGAACGGTATCTTGACCCGCCCCGCCCGAGTCGTATGGAATGGTATGTCTTCCGGTCCGCTGCGTGGCAACTTCGCGAGCGAAACGGCATGACGTCTGTTCGCTCTCCCCAGACTTCGCGGCGTGACGAGTAGGGCGGAGTCGTACTTTCTCTAGCCCTTTGCGTCGGCGAGTTTGGTGGAAGTGCATGTTTTCTGGTGCATGGCGATGCCGCGTGGCGACAACATTGGAATCGACGTGCTTGTGCCGAATCGAATGGCGTCTTCTGTTTGCTGCACCCCAGGCGTGGCCACGTGATGAGTTAAGTCGAATAGGTTGTTTTTGTTCGCCGTGCTGCGTGGCCACGTGGCGAGTGCAAAGGAAATAGTATTGGCTTCGTCCCCCAGGCGTTGCCGCGTGACGAGCAGAGTGGAATGATATGTTTTTTCCGGTCTGCTGCCCAGTCACCTGGCGAGTAGAACAGACATGTTGTGCTCCGCCCACAAGGCATGGGTCGTCTTTTCAGTTCCATTCCTGCTGCGTTGGCCCTTGGCGAGTGCAACGGATTGATAATTATTTTGCGGGGGGCGCGGGAAGCAGAGAGTCTCGACTGCCCCAGGGGGGGAGGGGGAGGGGCCCGGGAAGGGAGGAGTCTCGACTGCCTGGGAGGGGGAGGGGGGGGAGGGGAGGAAAGGCCCGGGAAGGACCAATAGGGTCCTCGAGGCCCAGAAATTTGCCCAAGGAAAAAAGGATGGAGAGAGTCTCGACTGCCGACGGGAAGGGGGGGCGGGGAAAAGGCTCGGGAGGGAGAGAGGTCTTGACTGCCAGGGGGAGCGAGGGGGAGGGGAGGGAGGGGCCGGGAAGGAGAGAGTCTCGACTGGCCGGTGGGGGGAGGTGTTGCTTCCCCCCCCCCCTGTCGTGTGAAGGGGGGGGCCAGAGCATTGCTTCGCTGGGTGCTGCTCCCCCGCTCAAGAGCGCCCTAAAGGACACGCAAGAGGCACTCGAGATGGCCCCAAAGGCCCACGAGAGCACCGCAAGAGGGCCCCGAGAGGCCTCGAAGAGGTCCTCCCCGCGGCTTCTCCCGCCGAAGACGGTGCGACCTCACGGTACTTCGCTGATCGTCCATTCGACTGATCCTCAAGACGATTCCGCTTGTACTGGCCACCCATCCGGCTTCGCCTTGCGCGCCCCGCGGCACGTGACTAGGGGGCCACATGCGAACCCTACCCCTACCCCCCACCATTTCGGAGGGGGAGGGTGGCGTTCACTTCGCTCGGGAGCTCTCGAACGAAGTGAACCCCACCCTCCCCTCCGAAATCGTAGGGGGTGGGGGGTAGGGTTCGCATGTGGCCCCCGTAGTGACGCGCGAGGACCTCCGCGTCGTCGTGCCCCGGCGGGGCGCCCCCCTTGGAGCAGGGCAGCCGCTCCGGCCGGGGGCCGCGGCGCGCGGAGCGCAGCCGGGCCGCCGCCATCGGGCGGGGCGGCGGCCTCTGCGCGTCGCCCCCGCTCGGTGGAGCGAGAGCTGTGGGCAGAGGAGCAGGAGGTGAGCGAAGGGGCCCCAGGACACACAAATAAATAGACACAAAGAAAAGGATTCCCCCTATTTTCCCATATCTTCTGGTTTTTTGCCTTCCCCCCACTTCCCATATTGTCCCATCTTTTCCTGAGAGTCGAGGATTAATTGTATCTGTGTGTTTCTTTCCCTCCTAAATGAATATCGCGTAACCGATTCCCATCCCCAGTGGCGTGGCCTGGGCCCCACTGGCAGAGGAGCTGCGAGGAGAGCATCGTGTAACTTTGGACGCCCGAAATGGGTACGGAAAAAAATTGTACAATGCCCAACTACAAATGTTGTCCCAAACCAGCAGCGGCCGCTGTTGGGCAGGCGGCCTTCTGTCTCGAGTGGACACAGGCCGCGGCGGCGTGGACAGCGAATCCTGTTCAAAATGAGCAGGAACTGCTGTTGGGCATTGTACCCGTTCTTGCCGTACCTATTTCGGGCGTCCCAGTGGCGTGGCCTGGGCCCCAACTGGCCGATTTACCCCCCTCGATGGGGATGTGGGTCTTTACCTTCGGGCTTCGAAGGGTGCATCCCCAACTGGGGGGGGCAACTTGGTGGGGGTCTCGAAGGGGATGGGGATGGGGATAGGGATGTGGGTTTTAAACGATACTGAGGAGAGGCTGGGAAGTAAGGGCCAGAGACTCCGTGGGTGCGGAGGTGGCCGGGGCCGGAGGGCCCGGCAGGGGCCGGAGCGAGCCCAGGACAGCCGGGAGGGGGCGGCCAGGGCTGGGAGAGCAAAGGGCGAACCGGCCAGGGCTGGGGAGAGCGGAGGGGCTGGCCCCGGCCACTTCTCCCAGCTTCCCTGTGTATATATATATATATATATATTATGTGTATATATATCTATATATATATAGAGAGAGAGAGAGAGAGAGACTGAGGCTGCAGTCAAAACGCAGCAGCCCTCGGAGGCTGCACCGCCCGGCAGGGCGCGAGCCTCGGGAGGCTCGGGAGGGCCAGTGGGCGGACGGGCGCGCCCTCGGGAGCACTCGTCTGCCTGGTTGCTGCTTCGTCTCTCGGAGGCCTGCTTGGCCTGCTCTGGGAGGGGGGAGATGGACGAGAGAAGAGGAGGAGGAGGAGAAGGAGGAGAAGACGGAAAAGGAGGAGGAGGAGGAGGAGGAGGAGGGGGGACATGGAGGTGGGAGAAGGGATGGAGGAGTAGGTGTGGAGGAGGAGGCGGAGGAGGAAGGCGCAAGGGGAGGGGGGGAGGTCTTACTCTACCAGCATCCCCCCTGTTTTGCTCTACTGACGCTCTCCCGCTCGCCTTCGACTGGCAGTCCGCCAAGAACCTTGGTGCTGGATGGGGCTGGCGGTTGCGCGCGAGGCGTAGAGAATCCACCGATACCACGGAAAGGAGGGGAACCGCATCAACTTAAGAGTCGCAGGCCATGTGGTAGAGAGAACAACAATAAAGATTCACGTGCAGAGGTCAGCGCGGATTTCTTGGGTCGACGTTGCACCACGTCCCCACACCCTTACCTGGCTCGCGCCGCCCGGGCATGTGGGAAAGGCGGGAGCCGACGCCGACGCGAGAACTCCGCACGAGCCTTCAACAAAGTATGCCGCTGTGTAGATACCGTCTCAAAGCCCACAAGGAGGACCTCCAGCAGGGTACGAAGAAGCCAACATCATGAATGTTCCCGTGACCTTTGAATGAGATTCGCATTCCCGTCTTTTTCGGGCTTCTGTCAGCTGAAGACGGCCCAAGAAGCCTCCAAGACGGCCCGCAAGGAACCCACCATAGCCCAAGAGGTACCCAAGACGGCCACACGACAGCCCAAGAGGGCATCCCGTGGGACCCAAGACGGCCTTAAGAAGCCTTTCGACTGCCCAAGGCGGCGCCAAGACGGCCCCAGACGGCCAAGAGGACCCAAAGACGGCCCAAGAGAGCCCCAAGACGACCCAAGAGGGGCCAAGGGACCTCCAAGACTGCTTCACAGGAGGCCAATACAACCACAAGACGGCCCAAACGAGTTCCACGAGAACGACAGGTATTGCATGTGACAGACTTCCTTTTCCGCCTCACGATCCTGCTCCTCCTCCTCATCATCATCATCCTCTTCCTCCTCCTCGCCATCATCATCATCCTCATCATCATCAGCAGCAGCATCATCATAATCACCATCAGCATCATCATCATCATCATCATCATCAGCAGCATCATCATCATCAGCAGCAGCAGTATCAGCCGCAACGTCATGATCCTCTTCGGCATCGTCATCATCATCATCATCATCATCATCATCATCATCATCATCATCATCATCATCATCAACATCATCGTCATCATCATCAGCAGCAGCATCAGCATCATCATCATCATGATCCTCATCATCAGCAGCAGCATCAACATCATCATCAGCAGCAGCATGTTCACCATCATCAGCAGCATCAGCAGCATCAGCATCATCATAATAATCATCACCATTACCATCACCATCACCATCACCATCACCATCATCATCGTCATCATCATCAGGAGCAGCATCATCATCATCATCATCATCATCATCATCAGCATCAGCATCATCATCATCATCATCATCATCATCATCATCATCGTCATCGTCATCGTCATCGTCATCGTCATCGTCATCATCATCATGATCGTCACCAGCAGCAGCAACAGCAGCATCGGCTGCATCGAGATCAGCATCACAAGCATCAGCAGCACCATCAGCATCATCAGCATCACCACCACCATCATCAGCAGCAACATTGTAGTCCTAATCTTAATCATCATCATCATCAGCAGCAGCAGCATCATCATCGTCGTCATCATCATCATTGGCATCAGCATCATCAGCATCATCAGCATCAGCATCAGTAGCAGAATCATCAGCATCATCAGCATCATCATCATCAGAGTCATCATGCTCATCATCATCAACATCAACATCATCATCATCATCATCATCAGCAGCAGCAGCAGCAGAATCATCATCCTCATCGTCCTCTTCCTCCTCCTCTTCCTCCTCCTCCTCGTCATCAGCATCATCATCATCATCAACAGCATCGCCATCATCGTCGCCGGCGACGAGGTCGTATCGTCGTCGTCGTCCTCCTCCTCCTTCTCCTCCTCCTCCTCCTCCACCGCCTCCTCGTCGTCACCGTCACCAGCATCAGGATCCTCATCTGTCATCAATGATCACCCTCCTCATCCTCCTCCTCCTCGTCATCAGCAGCATCATCAGCAGCATCATCAGCATCGTCATCACCAGCAGCGTAATCATCAGGATCATCTTCATCAGTATCAGCGTCATCAGCTTAAGCATCATAATCATCCTCATCCTCACAATCCTCATTATCATAATCATCAGCACATTATCATCATCATCGTCATCAACATCAACCTCATCATCAGCAGCAGCATCATCATCCTCATCTTCGCCAGCACCATCATCATCAGCAGCAGCATCGTCATCATCATCATCATCATCATCATCATCATCATCATCATCATCATCACCATCATCATCATCATCCTGGTTATCCTCATAGTCCCCATCATCCTCGTCACAGATCTCCCAAGCCTCGAGACACGAGATGTCACACGTGACGGCCTCCCATGCCCCCTCGAACAGTCGCCACCCAGAATGCTGCGCTGGCACGGTGGCGGGACTTGCCGCAGACAGCTAGATCTTGTTTTTTCCCGGCGCATTGTAGATGATCGCCAAATCGGAGGTATGATTTGGGGGACCCAGCCTAGCACGCATCTGGGAGCTAGCCCCGTGCCTACACCACCCAGTTCTCCTCCGTATCCTATCCTGGAGTCGGGCTCTGGCTACGTACGTTCAGACTGGTGCCTTCCACAACCACTGATCGCTTGACTGCTACGTGTTTGACGGCAATTCAACTCTCACTACGCCACCCTGGGCGAGAATACAAACCCGCGAGAAGCTTCGGCAAGAAGAGGCCGAAAAAAACAAATCCTGGGTCCCTCCAAAGGTCTCCCCTCCTGATTCTCCAATCTCGCATTGATTATTTAAAAAATGTTTGCTCATCCGTTCCTCAGGGGTCGCAGTTTGTCGCATTGATTTTAAATATGTTAGAACTATCAGAGGCGGAATGCTGCCTCATGTATGAGATTTCGGACGCGTCCTGTCCGCAGAGTAAGGGGTGTTTGAAGTGCTTCACAGCGTTCGGCTGGCGTCGCGTCGGCGCCAGTTTTCACTGCCCATGCACCCCTGACGTGCACGGCGTCTTCTCTCTCTCTTTCTCTCTCCTCCATTCCTCGTCACTGACCTCTGATGCTGCCAACCATCCTGGTCCCCAGGCCGCCACCGCTCTGCTCCGCTTTCGTGACCCCCAGCTGCGAAGGCCTGCCAAGACTTGGGCACATCACCGCCGTCTTGTGGAGACCAGCCGTCCCACTCCTTGCGCTCGTAGTCCCAGCAAATGCCCCACTCGTAATCGTCGACCCATCCTTTGGCAGGACCTGCGAACGAAACAAAATAATGACAAACAGACCTGAACAGATGGATCCCAGCAACCCTCTGGGCATAATTGGTTTAGCGGGTTCTTGATTCCAATCCCCTTCTTCCCCTTCGAGAGGGGTTTACCTCTCCCCATACTTGACGCTGGAAGAATTGCCGCCGCCCCCAGCCTGGCGAAGCCTCATGAGAACCTCTTGCGCCCGCTTGGGGGCCTCTTGGGGACCTCTCCAGGGCCTCTGGAAGGCCTCTTGGGAGGGGCTCTTGGAGGCCTTCTGGGGGCTTCTTGGGGGTCTCTTAGAGGCTTCTGGGGGCTGTCACGGGGCCTGTGAGGCGCCCAGGACGCTGGACAATGTTGGCACTTCTGATGTCTGAAATGTCTTGAAGCACTCCTGGGTCCCTCTTGGAGCCGCCTTGGGATCCCCTTAAGGGCCTCTGGGGCCGTCTTGAGACCCTCCTGGCCACGAAGTGGGAATCCGGGCAGCCTTCTGGATGCAGGCGTATCCACCACCGTGTCCTTGTCTTCCAAGGGGCCCAGACCCCGGATTGCCAAATCTTCCGGGGCGCGCCACGTGGCCCCGAGGGTTCCCGCCGTGCCCTCTGGGTTCCGGGGCGTCTTCCCGCATGACTCTCCGCCCCCAGGTGGTTCGAGAGGCCCCCAGGAGGGCCCCCGGGAGGGCCCCCAGGAGGGCCCCCAAGACGGTCCAAGGGGGTCCCGAATCACCGCACGATCAGCCCAAGACGCGCAAGACGGTCTCAAGACGGCCCAAGATGCCCCCAAGACGCCTCAAGAGGGCCCCAAAGGGAAAAAAGCATTGATGTTCCTGAGGTGTTTGAAGCATTTGGGCATTATCGCCGTTTCGGCTCCCAGACGCTCCAGGACGGCTTAAGAGGCCCCAAAATCGCTCCAAGACGGCCCAAGGCTTCCAAGAGGGCCCCAAGACCGCCTGGGCCCACGACGGCCCAAGAGGTCTCCAAGACGGCCCAAGAGGCCCCCAAGACGGCTCCAAGCGGAGGCCCAAACGGGGGACCTGAAGGGACAGTTCGAGCCCTCGGCCCCGAGAGGCCCCCAGGAGGCCCCAAGAGGCCTCCAAGAGGCCCCCAGAAGCGCCCAAGAGGCTCTCAGGAAGCTTGAAGAACCCCCAAGAGGCTCCAAAGATGCCCCCAAGAGGCCCCCAAGAGGCCGCCAAGAGGCCCAAAAACTACTCCAGAGAGGCCCCCAGGAGGCCCCAAGAGACCCCGAGAGCGCTCCGACAAGACCCCCAGAAGCATCCATGAAGACTCTGACCCACAATCCAAGCACGGTGGCGAGATTGGTCGAAGGCCATTTGATACACCCCCTCCCCCCCGACCAACGACAAACCCGAAACAATACTAAGTGCATTTTTCCACCGGTATCTGGATCATGCGCGGCCGCCCCGCGATCTCTCTGCATTTGCTTTTGGCAGCGACGGCGTCGGTACTGGCACGTTGCCTGCTGTGTGCAACGCCAGCACCCCCCAACCATCACAGTATAAAGTGCATTTTGCACCAAAATCTGGATCATGCGCGGGACCCAGCGATCACTTTGCATTGGCTTTTGACTGGAACGGCGGGGGGCAAGCATGTTGCCTGTTGGGTGCAGGCACATCAGCCCTGTCAAGAACAAATAGAAAGCATGTTGCCAGGGACAGGGGGGAGGGAGCGAAATGCTGCCTGCGGTGTGCAGGCCTACTACCCCTGTCAAATACAAGTCCATAATAATTGCGGGCACACGCCCACACACAAGACACGATGCTCGCAAACACGCCGTCACTTCGTAGTGGCTTTTGACAGGGATGGTGGGGCGGTCGACATGTTGCCCAATGTGGCACACGTGGTGCCCGTGGCGCACCTTGCACGTGCGGCGCACCTCGCGGGCATCGCGCACCTGGCTGGCGTTTGCATTGGTTCCCGATGGTTGTCGATGGCGGCCCCTGCCTGTGCTGAGACTCGTGTTCTACGTATGTAATAAGAGGGCGGCTGGAAATGAGCGACGCGGCTTGCGGCTTGCGGTAGCTTGATCCCTGCTCCCCTATTAACAAGCACCCCCTCTCCCACCCGACCAGCCAACCCGTACCCATGAGCCTCCCCCCACTATCCCTGTCAAAAGACCATACAAATACAGGTTGCCCGACAAACCTGGAGCATGCGCAGGCGCCCCGCGGCCACCTCGCACTGGTTTTTGACGGGGACGGCTGGCCGGCATAGAACTTGCTTTGCGCAGTGCCAACACCCCCCGCACCATCCCTACCCCAAAAAAATGCGAATCACACGTCGTGGCCAAATATATGGTCATGCTCGGGGGTCCCGCGACCACGCTGTATTGTTGCTTGACAGGCACGGCGGTGGTGCCAGCCTTTGACCTGCTGTACGCAAGACCACCACCCCTGTCAAAACAACACAAACTGCACTTCGCGGCTAACGTTGGATCATGCGCGGGCACCCCGCGATCACGTACATTGCGTTGGTTTTTGACAGGGACGGCGGAAATGCTGGCACGTTGCCTGCTGTGTGCAGGCCCACCAAACATAATGGTGGCCACTCCACCGCGATTGTTCATCAGCTATCGACAAGGATGGTGGAGGCCGACATGTTTCCCGATGTGCGCGGACGCACCTGGCACACTTTGCGCGTGCTCCGAACGCGGCGCACCTGACGCGGCTCGAGCATGCGGCACACTTGGCGCGCGTGGAGCACGAGGCACATCTAGCGCACCAGGCGTGCCTGACACGCTTGGGCCTCAGGGGCGCCTGACGCGCCTGGTGCGCGTGGCGCGCCTGGCACGCGTAGCGCGCATGGTACGCGTGGCGCACTTTGCCCCAGCGTCGCGCACCTGGGGCCTGCATTGGTTCCCAGTAGCTGTCCATGCAAAGACCACCGCTAAGCATGGTGAGACTTGGATACAACTTGTCCATTGGGTGGGCAGGTGGAAGTGAGCCAAACAGTTTACGTCTGGGGAATATTTGGGGACCCTCCCCCTACCCCCTCCCCTGGGTCTGGAGGGGGGGTCGCGAGTCGTTGGAGCGCCCAGGATGGACTAAGAGGGCTCTCAGAGGGCCTTGGAGAGCCCAAGATATTACCTCCAAGATGGCTCATGATAGCTCAAGATGGCTTCCAAAAACATTCCAAGAGGCCCCAACACCGCCCCAAGGCGGCTCCAAGTGGCCACGGAGCCTTTCAAGGAAGCCACGACGAGTCCAAAAGCCGCCCAAACCCGTCGGATTATCAGTGATTGTGCCCTCGCCTTTTCGCCTTCGACGGCCCTCCGAGGCCTCAAGATGGCTCCAAGAAAGCCCAAGAGAGCCCCACGAGGACCCCAGCTTGGCTAATCTGGTCCTTCCACCACCCCCAGTCGTTGATCGATGTCTTCCAAGATGCGATCAAGAGTGTGCCCGGGGCTCCCAAAAGCGCAAGAGAGTTCCAAGAGGCGCCCAGGAGGCCCCAGGAGGCCCCCAGAGGTCCCAAAGAGGTTCCCGAGAGACCCCCGAGAGGCCCCCAAGAGGCTCCCCCGAGGCACCCAAGACGTTCAAGAGGCCGCCAAGAGGCCCCCAAGATGCATTAAGAAGGCAACAAGAAGCTCTCAAGAGACATCCGAAGAGACTCCGAGAGGTATCCTAGTCTCTCTGCTCGCCCTCCTCCTCATCTTCCTCCTCCTCCGCCTGCTCCTCCTCCTCCATTCCCTCCTCCTCCCCCTCCTCCTCCTCCTCCTCCTCCGTTTCCTCCTCCTTTCCCTCTTGGGATATGACGGCTTCCCCAGCTCCATATTCCACTGCGCGCTCATCCACATCCCTGGTCAGGCCGACTCGCCTGGGCATCATTTCTGGATGGACTGGTGGGTTTTTTGTTGATCGCGAGCGCAAACGGAAAGGCCGCGCGCCGTCCTGGAAGCTGGTGGGGTTACGCGAAGCGTGTAGGCAGCATAGTGTGGGTCCCTCTTGAGGCAATCTCAAGCATCAAAAACCTTTCGGGAGTAAGATGGCATCGAAGGCAAAACTCAGTTATGCGAATACGATGTTCGAAGAATGCTGACCTATCGGGGACCGCTTGGCGGCGTCTTGGGACCATATGTTCAAAAATATGGTATTATCTGGACGTACAGTGCTTGATACTGTCTTGTCTTGTCTGAACGTCGGGGGCTGCATTGGCGGTGTATTGGGCCGTCTTGATGTCCACTCCACGCCAGCTTCGATGGAACAAGATAACCAAAGATAGTTCAAGGTAGTTTACACCATACCTGCAAGAGGCCTCGAAACAGCCACAAGACGGCTACAAATAACCTCGGAGCCCATCGATGAGACTTTCGAGAGGCCTAAATATTTAATCTGTGTGTCTTCAATTACTTTAACATTCTCACCCGTTCGCTTCCGATTGGCTTCTATGCTCTTGAGAAGGCTCCACGATCGCCCGAAACGAGCTCGAAGACTGCCCCAAGAGCGCCAAAGAGCGCCCTAAGAGCGCCCCAAGAGAGCCGAATAGGCGATGTCCTTGCCTCCAACCGGGGTACGCTAACTCGTGCCGCCCTCTGGCTCGAAACAATGACCGTTGATGATCGACGAACTCAGTTCTGTTGAATGGTTGTGTCATTTCGGGGCATCCTTGGGAGCCTTGTGTGTCAAGATGGTTCCAAGATAGATGCAGACGTCTTAAGATGGCGTCCGAGATGGCGTAAGCGTATGCAAGTTGGCTCAAGATGGTATCCAGCATGCCTCTAGAAGGCCAGAAGACGACTAGACTTCTCCAAGCGGCCTCGGAACCCATCAATGAAACCTCCGGGAGGCCAAATTATTTCAACAGTTTACTAATTCGCTGTCAAATACTGTGGCAGTCTCGCCCACTCGCTACCGATGGGCGTCTGCGGTCTCAAGGTGGCTCCAAGATCGCCCAACAGATCCCCAAGAGAAGCCCAGAATAGCTCGAAGACGGCACCAAAACCACCGAAGAACGCTCTAAGAGAGCACAATAGGCGATGCCCCTGATTCCAATGGAGGTAGGCCACTTGATGCCGCCCCTTCGCTCCAAGCCAAAATCATTCATGGTTGACTAAGGCGTTACGTCGAATGGTTTTTGCTACCATATCGGCAGCATCCTCCTTGAAAGGCAGTTATGCCCAGATGGCTCCAAAATGGGCCCGGACCCCTCAAGATGGCCTCCAAGACGGCGCAAGCTTGTGCAAGATGGACCCGGACCCCTCAAGATGGCCTCAAGACGGCCCAGGAACTCCTCCAAGCGGCCTCACAACCCTCAGTGAAACATTCGAGAAGCCAAGATCTGTCAACTGCCCACGTACTGTGTTTTCGAATACGTTGGCATTCTCGCCCTTTCGCTTACGATGTGTTTCTGGTGCCACGGCTCCAAGATCGCCCCAAAATCCCCCAGATGGTTCCAGAAGAGCCCTCGAAGACTGCTCCTGGAGCGCACAAGGGCACTCCAAGAGCCCCCCCAAAGCTCCCGAGAGGTGGCCGTTCGGGCTCCGACTGGGCGACGCCACGAAGAGCCCCACCTCTTGATCGACGGCGTCCTGGATCGGCCCTGGAGGGCCCGAGGGCCCCAAAGAGGGCCCCAAAAGAACCCGACAGAGCCCCAAAGGCCTGCAAAGTTGTACCGAGATGGTCCAAAATAACTTCCAAGAGGCTTCCATATGGAAGATCTAAAGGAAAAGTCGCCTGGGCATCGTTTCTGGACGGGCTGGTGGGGATACTTTTTTGATTAGCGGCCCGCAAGGAAAAGTCCAGAGGGCGTGAGCACCGAGGCTGGGGCACAGCGCAAGATAATTAGCGCGAGAACGCGCGGGGTGCACATGCAAGGACCAATTAAGGCCACGGCCGGCGTAAGCCAGCGAGGAGTCGCCCTGACGGCGCCAACTCGCGAAGAAACAGCCTGCACCTGTGCAGCCGCAGATGCCAAGCCAGCCGAAGGCGGCGGGAGCGGTGGGCGAACGGAAGCGCGAGCAAGCGAGGAGCCGCCCAAACGGCGCCCGCAAGCAGCGACCACTGGCCAACCACAGCACGCACGGGGCCTGTACCCGTGCAGCCGTAAAGGACAAAGCAGCTGTAAGCAGCAGGGGAGGCTGGTGGGGATACGCGAAGCATCGATGATTCAGAGCTTGCCATGGTAAACATACCTAGTTTTGCTAGACCCCATTCCACAAGCCCCGCAGCATCGGAGGACACAACACGATAGCGCCATAACACAAGTTGCATGATGCAACGATGCCTCAAACACTGCCATCGTCAATCAAAACGACACGAGATACTGCAAAGGGGTCGCAATCTTCACAAAAAGACGAAGCAACAAATCAAAGCATGACCTGAATCATCCATGAGTGGAACGTCAAACTCGAACTGCCAGGATGTCTATGTTCCAAGTGATGCCCGCTGATAGTATCGGGAGGCAATCTCGGATGCCGCGTCGGAGCCCATGATTGCTCTGGGTGGAGTGATGCGACGAAATCAGAAGTGAGCAATCATGCGGCAATCACGCACACCAAATCATTGTTGCTTCGACAACAGCCCATGTGTATGTCGAATTCCCATAAAGATGACCACTGACAGCGGGATGAACCTCAGAATCACTGCTGACAACCAACGAATCTGCTGCAATGCTGACAGTGGCCAGCAGGGTCAACCAAGCGACAGCAAAATGCTGATGCTGCGCCGGCTGGAACATTGACCTAACTGGAAGCGCCTGACTGACAATCAAGGGCACCACGATTGGACAGCTGAATGACTCATTGCACGCCTACAGCAATGTCCCCATGTCATCCCGCCCCAAGAGGCCCACAAGAGCCCCCCAAGAGGCCATGGGGGCCCCCAAGACGCCGCCAAGGAGCACCAAGAGACCCCCAAGAGGTCCCCAAGAGGCCCCCAAGAGGCCCTAAAGAGGGCTCCAGGGCCGGCGGAATGAGCGAAGCGATTACATAATTCATTGCACGCCTACAGGAATGTCCCCCTGTCATCAGTGAAACTGCCCAGACACGGCTACATACGCGAGGATCGAAGTCCTAAGGGCCCAGGACGCCCGACTCACAGCGCTCTGGCGTGCTCTCCGACGTTCGTGGGCGTTCCCACGGTTCTTCGCGCGACCTCTTGAGACCCCAACGTTTGCCAATACGGCCGACTTCGGAAACCCTGAACCCAAAAAACCTGCTCATCTCTTGGGGGCGCATCTTTTACTTTCGCCGCCTTCTCCCAGCCTTCCGCCGGCCTTCCGCCAGCGGAGGCGGCCTCGTTTCGCTTCCGCGGACCTTCCGCGGCCCTTCCTTTTTGTTGGACGGTACTCCCATTCCCAAAGAAGTCTCGCGGGGGCAACTAAAAACTACCGCAACAAACCGCGGCGCAACCGAAAACGGATGGTGCCCTAAGGGGGGGAAGACAGGCACGTGACAAGGAGGCAATTGTGCCTCGACCCCGCGCCTGACCGCCAGCCTTCCGCCGGCTTCCGCTGGCGGAGGCGGCCTCCTTTCACTTCCGCCGACCTTCCGCGGCCCTTCCTTTTTGTTGGACGGTACTCCCATTCCCAACGAAGTTTCGCGGGGGCAACTAAAAACTACCGCTGAAACCGCGGCGCAACCGAAAGGACGGATGGTGCCCTAAGGGGGGGGAAGGCTTCCGCCGGCGGAGGCGGCCTCGTTTCACTTCCGCCGACCTTCCGCCGCCTTTCCGCCGCCCTCCGCCGGGGAAAAGACGACAAGTCCTTCGATCCTCGGAGGGAAGGCCCTTTTTGGAACGCCTCGTATGGCTCGATCAAGTCCCTTGAGACCCTCTTGGGCGTCTCCCAGACCGTCCTGGGACCCAGTGGTCAGCCCAAGAGCCCAAACTCATCCAAATGGAAAACTGAATGGAGTCATCCTCGCCGCTTCGGCTGGACGAAAATCCTGCACGGCCACGGAGCCCCCAGATCGTCCCAGGAAGACAGCCCAAACAAGGGCTCAAAAGGGAACATCCAAAGGGCATTCAAAAGGCCCCTAAAAGGCATCTGGGAAGCCTCCAAGAGACCCCAGGGAGACTCACTTCCAGGGGTGTTCCCACTGCGCCCCGCACCCACGGTCCAGACGCGGTGGCGGGATAAACCAAAAGCCACAAAATCTGCCCCACTAGCCTGCCTGGGTGATGTCATCGGTAATCCTCAGAACGTGTGTTAACGTCAATGTACGTTGGTCCACCGCAGCGCTTCGACACGACACAGGCGGCGGCGTAACGAGAGCCGATACAACCTGCGTTCTACTGGGGAGCTGAACGGGGCAAACACACATTAGGCTAACTCATGTTCTGACGATAATCGGTGTTAGCGTGCCAGATGCAAAACAACGATTGCTCCTTGCACAGAAAAGGTTGCGGCGCCCTCCGTCCCAGCCCACCAGCCCCGAAGAAAAACCAGATGCCGCAGGCTTCTCCATCCAAGACGGCTCCAGAAGGGCCCCAAAACGCTCCAAAGACTGCCAAGATGGCCCCGAGAGGATCCGAGGGCCCTCAATCCAATACTCCCCAAGTGGCTTCCCCGACCGCTGAGGGAGCACGCAGTCCACCAGCATGATGGCACCTTCGCTCGACATTTCACCGCACAGGCGCCTCCAAAACGCAGGGGGGCAAAAGTGATTCGCCGCAGGCAACTTCCATCCGCCGCCCCCCCTCGATTCATTGAAGGCAAGCGTGGCGCACAGTTGCCCTTTAGCCCTTCGACCCGTCGCGCTGGCCCAAGCAAAACGTGTCCCCAAGCGAGCAACTTGAAACGTGAACGGCGTCATTGTTCTCGCCGCCTCGGCCGAACAAATATCCTGGACGGCCCACGGGGTCCACCAGATCGTCCTCGGAAGCCCCAGCCCAAACAAGGGTTCAAAAAGGAACCTCGAACGGGAACTCAGGGACATGGTCAGGAATCCACCCTCAAGGCGGCTTCATAGCCCACAACAAGCACGAAAGGGGCCCCCGAGGACACCGAAGAGATCCCAAAAAGGTTCCCCCGAAATCCTGAAAAACGCCACCCACAGGCAAGAGACCCCCTAGGGACTCACATCCTGGGGTGTTCCCACTGCGCCCCGCACCTACGGTCCAGACGCGGTGGCGGGATAAACCGAAAGCCACTAAATCCGAACACTGTAGCCTGCCCTGGTGATGTCATCGGTAATCCTCAGAACGTGTGTTAACGCCAATGTACGTTGGTCCACCGCAGCCCTTCGACACGACACAGGCGGCGGCGTAACGAGAGCCGACGATACAACCTGCGCTCTATCGGGGAGTTGAACGGGGCAAACACACATTAGGCTAATCAACACCCGTCCTGAGGATAATCGGTGTCAGCGTGCCAGATGCAAAACTATGATGAAGGGGCCCTGGGACACATAAATTAATACACACACACACACACATAACAGGATTCCCCATATTTTCCTATATTTTCTTGGTTTTTGTCTTCCCCCCCACTTCCCATATTTTCCTATACTTTCCTGGGAGTCGACGATTACTTGTGTCTGTGTTTTTTCCCCTCCTGATATATTGCTCCTTCCACGAAGGTCCCGGCGCCCTCCGTCCCAGCCCACCAGCCCCGCAGAGAAACCGGGTCCGTCCAAGATGGCTCCAAGAGAGCCCCCAGGCGCTCCCAAGACGACCAAAATGGTCTCAAGAGAGCCCAAGATGGCCCCAAGATTGACTACCCGAATTTCGGGTTGGGGGGGTGTACGAGTTCGTATGTGTTTTTTCAATATTCCCGGGACCACCCCCCACTGGAAATGGAGGGCAAATTTGAGCCTTCGGGTTGGGTTGGGGTGATTTGGTGGGTGGTGAGTTATTGCTCCTCCCACGAAGGTCCCGGCGCCCTCCGTCCCAGCCCACCAGCCCCGCAGAGAAACCGGGTCCGTCCAAGATGGCTCCAAGAGAGCCCCCAACGCGCTCCCAAGACGACCAAAGTGGTCTCCAGAGAGCCCAAGATGGCCCCAAGATCGGCCCAAGGCTGCCGCCTGCGTGGGATGCCCAAGATAGGCCCCAAGATTGGCCCAAGATTGGCCCAAGATAGGCCCAAGCTTGGCCCAAGCTTGGGAGGCCCCAAGATAGGCCCAAGATAGGCCCAAGATTGGCTGAGCAAGAAGTTCACGGCGAGCTCGCAGCCGTTGGCCTGCGCCTGCGCGTCTCCAAGGCCGAGCGTGCCGCTTGCCGTGAAGGGCCAGATGTGGACTTCGAGAGTGCTGGCGGCGCATCGCAGATGCCCAGCAGGCAGCGACGGTGCACATTCAGGGCGAGCTGACCGAATACGACGACGTCATCGTCGTCGTCGTCGGCTTCGTCGTCGTCGTCGTTGTCGAATCGAGCGCGAGGACGTTTTGGCCACGGTCGGCAAGATCCGAGATCCGTGCTGCAGAGGCTTCGGTGGTGGCTGCTGCAGCTTCGCTGGCGCCGAAGGCTGGCCAGACCGAGACTGCGATTCGCGACGCAGTGAAAGCCGAACTGCGGGCTGAGACCGTGCAGATGGCTGCAGCCCCTCCTCCTCCTCCTCCTCCCCCTCCTCCTCCTCCTCCTCCTCCTGCCCCTCCTCCTCCTCCGAGGCGGTCGCTGCTGGCCCAATGGAAACCGAATTGTGGGCTGATACCGTGCAGATCGCTGCAGCCCGCGATCGCTTGCATGGCGAGTGGCACGAAGCAGACTCGAAGATCAAGCGCCAGCGTGGACGAGCAGGCCCACGCGCAGCTCCCTGATGAAGGTGCGCAGCTAATGGCGGAGGCCACACGGACTCGAGCCTGAAGCTGCAGAAGGAGTCGGAGATCGCCAGCCTGGCGACTCGGGCCCAGTCAGCCGGCAATGGCCGTGGTGGAGAGCTCCTCGACGCCGCAGTCCGGTACGAGGCAGTCGAGGCCAATACGGCGAAAGAGACCGCAATCGTGAAGATGAGGACCAGCGAGGCGCCCACTCAGCGAGAGTTATCTTCCTCGCCAGCCAGGCGCTCGACCACACCAAGATGGACCAGTACGTGGAGATCGGCGAAGCCCGCGCCGAGACCCCAGAACTACGGGCCGAGAAGGCTGCGCTAGCCGAGGCCGCCGAGGAGTTGGTCGAGCTCCAGTCTGCTGAGGAGCAGAACGACGAGCCCTCTGACCTGCAGGACGGGGGCTCGGGAGGCTCGCAAATCCTCAACCAGGAGTACAGCCGCCACCAGGGGGCGCCCAGCAGTTTCGTCGGCTGTGCCGCTGGCGGAGGCTGGCGTGGCCGGGTCGAAGCTGGCACTCATGCATCAAATGAGGGATGAACAGCGCGTCGGGTCCGAGGAGTAGCGTGCGCTTCTGACTGGGCCCACGCAAGCTCAGGAGAACCTGGTAGAGTTAAGTCGGGCCTGTCCCTCTACAGGGAGAATGTTCAAAAATAGTCAAAAAATACTCTGGGGATGATTGTTTGACAATCTTTGAATATTTTGGGGGCAATTTGGGGTGTATTTTATATTTGTCGTACAAAATCCGCATGTAGGGGGACACGCCCGACCGAATGGTAGAGGCGCAGGGAGTCAGCCTTCAAGCTGAAACTCGCCAAGCCAGTCCTGGCGGCTGCCGACAGCACGACTCTGAAGACGCAGCTCGAGAAATTCAAAATCTGCCAGAACGAGTCCGCAAGACGAGCAAGGCCATGTAAATCGAGGGCGATAAGGCAATCGCACAGGGCACGGCGAAAGTCGAGATCGACGATGCGATCGTGGCGGAGCTAAGCGGCGATGATGCGTACCAGACGGTGCTCCAGGAGCGCGCCAACGTAGGAGGCGATCTGGTTGAAGTACTTCAAGCGTTTGAAGGTAGCGGTGCACCTTGACAACAGGCACGAGGCCAACGAGGCGGTCAGGAAGAATTCCCAGCGTCGGCGGAAATGCCAAGTTCCTGAATGACTACACCGCGGCCCGCACGGACACGCTGAAGCACTGGCTACTCTCCGACGGAGCCGAGAGCCCGATGCAGTTTAAAACCCAAATCGACGGCCCTGCTTTGATCATCAACCTCGTGGACTTTACAATTTGTCCGAAACATGGCCATCAGCTCGGCAATGACAATGTCTTGCCCTTGTCGGCAATTCGGCCACCCCAGCAGCGGCGGAGCCGAAGAGCGCCAAAGGCAACGTAGCAGCCAAGAAGGACACCAAGAAAGCGGAGCAAGAAAAACACGCGAAAGCCGAGCAAATCATCAAATATTTGTTCGGCTTTTTTTCATCGGTCGCGCCACCGCCGCCGACGGTGCAACGATCGGGCGCCTGGCGGCAAGAGAAAAAATGGCTATCCAAGAAAAGCGTTGATTCCCCGGGAGATCGCAAGGTTCTCCGGGTGAACGAGGCCAACGCCGAATCGTTTGGTTCTCCTGGTGAGACCCTTACAAGTGTTCTGCGAGAAAAGGTCTCATGATTCCTCCTCCTTCTCCTCTTCTTCCCTTTCCTCCTGGAAGCCCACGCGCATTTAAAGCTTAGAGACACAATCTTGACACGCACTTTAAAAAATAGAGATACAACATAGACCCGCACTGCAATTTTAGGACACACTCCTGATAAGCACCTAATCCTTAGAGCCACAAAACTCTCACACACACACACACACAAGGAAGCTTTAGAAACGCAACCTCGACACGCAGCTAAAGCCTAAGAGACAAAGTCCTGAAACACCCTTAAAGCTTAGAGACACAATCCTGGCACGCACTTAAGCGTTAGAGACACGCTCCTGACACGCACTACATCTTAGAGACACAATCCCGACACGCGCTTAAAACTTAGGCGCACAACTTTGGCACACGTTTAAAATCGTAGGGGCACAATATTAGCACACACAAACACACGCACACACATACACACTCAAACCTTAGAGACACAATCCTGGCAAGCACTTAAACGTTAGAGACACGCTCCTGACACGCACTAAATCTCAGAGACACAATCCCGACACGCGCTTAAAACTTTAGGCGCGCAACTTTGGCACACACTTACAACCGCAGGGACACAATATTGGCACACACACACAAACCTTAGAGGCACGATCCTGGCACGCTCTGGAACCTTAGACTCGCAAAACTGCCACACAGTTAAGCCTTACAGGCAGCCCCGACACGCACTGACCTACATTAGAGGCACAGTCCTTGCACGCACTTAAACCGCAGAGAGACATACCATTGCCATATATGTACACCTTAGTGACTCAATCATGACACA
>CAUYUJ010014790.1:226588-231588 GCA_963575745.1 Prorocentrum cordatum
CTACTACTACTACTACGACGACGACGACTACTACTACTACTACTACTACTATTACCAGCTACCTCTAGCGTCTACTACTAATACTACAACTACGATTACTACCACTACTACTAATATTACTAATACTACCACTATTACTACTACTACTACTACTACTACTACTACTACTACTACTACTACGACTACTACTACTACTACTACTACCACCGCCACCACCATCACCACCACTACTACTACTACTACTACTACTACTACTACGACGACTACTGCGACTACCACGACTGCTACTACTACTACTACTACTACTACTACTACAAATAATAATAATACTACTACTAATACTACTACCACAACTACTACTACTACGACGACTACTACTACTACTACTACTACTACTAGTACTACTACCTACTACTACTATTACTACTACTACTACTACTACTACGACTACTACTACTACTACTACTACTACTTCTACTACTACTACTACTACTACTACTACTACTGCTGCTGCGACTATTACTCCTACTACTACTTTTACTACTTTTACTACTACTACTACTACTAGTACTACTACTACTACTACGACTACTACTACTACTACTACTACTACTACTACTACTACTACTACTACTACTACTAGGGCCACACCTGACGTATGGCCGGTGAGGTTTGGGTTTGGGTTTGGGTTTGGGCTTGGGCTTGGGCTTGGGTGTGGGCTCGATTTTCTTTGTTTTCTATTGGAAACCAATTGTTTTCATTAGTTTTCTATTAGAACCAATGGTTTGGTTTTTTTTTCTATTGAACACTTGTGGTTTTACTTGGTTTTCGATAGGGAACCAATGATTGAATTAGTTTTCTATTGGGAACCAATGGTTTTGATTAGTTTTCAATTGGGAACAAATTGTTTTAATTAGTTTTCTATTGGGATCCAATGGTTTTCATTGGTATTGGGAGGCAACGGTTTCAATTAGTTTTCTATTCGAACACACATAGTTTAAATTAGTTCTCTATTGGAAACCATTATTTCTATTAGTTTGCCATTGGCAAACAATGGTTTTCATTAGTTTTCCATTGGAAAAAAATGTTTCAATTAGTTGTCTATTTGAAACAAATAGCTTTCATTAACTTTCCATTGGGAACCCATGGTTTTCATTAGTCTTCGATTGGAAACCAATGGTTGTCATTAGTTCTCTACTGGGAACCAATGGTTTTAATTCGATTCCCATTGGGAGCCCATGTTTTTAATTAATTTGCATATGGGACCATGGTTTTTAACTTACTTTCTATTGGGAACCAGTTGTGTTCATTAGTTTTCCACCGGGAACCAATGGTTTCAATGCGCTTTCCATTGGCAACCAATTGTGTTTAGTCGCTTCCTGTTGGAAGCCAATGGTTTCTATTAGTTCCGCATTGGAAACCAATGGTTTTCATTAGTTTTCTACTGGGAAACCAATGGTTCTAATTAGTTTTCTATTGGGAACCAACGGTTTCCAATACTTTCCTATCGTGGAACCAATGGCTTCAATTCGGGAAACCAATAGTTTTCATTAGTTCCCCATTGGAAACCCATGGTTTGAATTAGTTTTCTATTGAAAATCAACGGTTTGACTTCATGAGCCCAAATGGTTTTCGAAATGGCACCCCCGCCTTAACTCCGCGCGCATATACATGCGGCCTAGTCTTCCTCCTCGCCCTCCCCCTCCTTGCCCATTCACCTTTCATCCATGCACCCTCCCAGCCCGCACCATTCATCCATTCCCCTCTCCTCTCTCTTTCCTCCTCCTCCTCCTACTACTACTCCTCATCCTCCCCCCCCTCATCCCCCTCCCCCCCCCTCGTCTTACTCCTCCCCTTCCCCCCATCACCCCCATCCGCGCCGTCATCACCACCACCGCAAACATGATCGGAATCACCATCATCAACAACACCGCCATGATGATGATCATCATCATCGCCACCTCCCCCATCACCATCTCCGCCATCACCAGCAAGAATACCATCATCATCATCATCATCGCCATCATCATCATCACCATCGTCCCCCCCCCTCCACCGCCTCCTCATTTTCGCCCCATCCTCCTCCGCCAGCGTCTCCTAAGTTGGCTGGGAGCTGCTGGAGCGAGCGACCCCTTCAGCCAGGATCCGCGCGCTCGGAGAAAGGAGATGGATCCACCGAGCCCCCCCTGCAATGAACGCGCCCACACGCGGGCGCCAACGCACGCGCGCATACACACACACACACACACACACACACACACACACACACAAGAAGAAACTCGCAAGAAGGAACACAACACACACACTCGCTCTAATTAAAAAAAAAATACTTCACAACCCCCACACACACACACACACACACACACACACACACACACACACACCACACCACCACCACCACCACCACCACCACCCCCACACACACACACACACACACACACACCACCACCCACCCACCCCACCCCAGAGCAGGCGGCAACGACGAAAGCAAGCCCGCCCACGCCCGATTGAAGAACCACGGGCCCTTGAAGACACAGGATGGCCCCAAGATGACCTGGGAACCCCAAGGCGGGCCCAAAATGATCCCCCTCCTCCTCCTCCTCCTCCTCCTCGCCCTCGTCATCGCCCTCATTCTCCTCCTTCTCATGTTCCCCCCCCTCTTCCGTCTCCTCCGCCTCGTCCGCCCCGTCGTCGGCATGCCTGAGGATGCGTTGGGGCATCCTCCTCGTCGCCCCGCCCCCATCCCGCCCCCCCCCCCCCCCCCCTCCTCTCCTCATATTCCGCCCCCCCCCCTCCTCCTCCCCGACCTAACGACCCCCCATCGTCCCCCATCGTCCGCCCCCCCCCCCCCCCCCCCCTTCCCCTCTGTTCCATCCACCGCCTCCTCCTCCTCACCATCATCCCCCGCTCCTCCCCCCCGCCCCCCTCCTCCTCCTCCGCACTCCTTCCCTTATCGTCCCCGTTCGGGCCGGGGCGGGGGGGGAGGTTCCTCCTCTTCCGCTTGTCTCCCCTCCCCTTCTCTTCATCCTCCTCCTCCTCCCCCCCCCATCCTCCTCCGCCTCCTCCTCCTTCCCCCCCTCCCGCCCAACCCCTCCCTGCCCTCCCAACTTCCTCCTCCTCGCTCACCCCACCCCCATCCCCATCACCCAGCGCCCTCCTCTTCGCCCTTCTTCTGCCGCGTGGCCCCCGCGCGCTGCGGCGCACTGCGACATGCGCGGCCTTTTTGGAGGAAATGTCATCATCATCCTCATCCGCACCATCATCACTACCACAACTACCACCACCACCACCATCATCATCATCATCATCATTGTCACCATCACCCCGATCATTTGCACCGCCGTCATCGCCATCATCACCATCATCAGATACACCATCCTGATCATGATCATCACCACCATCCCCATCATCGGCATCACCACCATCATCAGCATCATCCTCGTCATCACCACCATCAAAAATCATCACCATCAGCATCGGCGTCCTTCTCCTCCTCCACCGCCTCCCCCTCCTCTTCCCCCCCCTCCTCTTCTCCTCCCCCGTATCCTAAGTTGGCTTCGAGCTGCTGGAACGAGGGGCCCCTCCAACCAGGGCCCGCACGCTCGGAGAAAGGAGATGGATCCACCGAGCTCCCCCTCCAATGAACACGCACGCACGCACGCGCACGCACGCACGCGCACGCGCACGGGCAACGACACACGCACGCACACGCACCCTAGCACTCGAAACCCCCCTCCGCTCCTCCTCCCCCCCAGAGCAGGTGGCCACGCCCAAGCGATTGAAGCCCCAGGCTCGGGGCCCTCGCCGGCTGCCCCGCGGGAGCCTTGGGCCGTCGATGGGGTTTGGAGCGTCGTTGGCTGTGTCGGAGCGACCTTGGAAGCGTTTTGGGCCGTCCTGGATGCGGAAGACGTATATGTCCCCTAAAGGAATCGCGCTAAGTTGGTCTTTTTGGTGTCAATTTGGTGGCCTCATGGGAGCCCCTTCCCATGGGAATTTCTGTCCCGCGCCACCGTGGCCACCGCAGTTGCTGCTGTGATCTCCTCTCTTGCGGAGCTACCTCAACACCGCGCGCATACTCAGTCTCGAGAATTCCAGAGGACCCCTCGAGACTCCCTTGGGAATCTTCGGGGTAAGTCCTTAGGTTTCACCGAGGAAGCCTTCGGATTCACCGAGACTTCCTTAGGATTCCTCGAGCATTCCTTAGGATTCCTCTATAATTCCTTGGGATCCCTGGAGGCTTCCTTAGGATTCCAGGAGACTTCCTTAGGATTCCTGGAAACTTCCTTGGGATTCCTGGAGACTTCCTTTGGATTCTCTGAGAATTCCTAAGGAATCCTTACGAGGATTCCTGGAGAATTCCTCAGGAATCCAAAGGATTCCTTAGGATTCGTCTTGGATTCTTTTAGATTCCTGGAGGCTTCCTAAGAATTCCTGACGAATTCCTTCGGATTCCCCCGAGATTCCTTAAGATTCCTCCGAGATTCCTTCGGATTCCTCCGAGATTCCTTTGGATTCCTGCTGAATTCCTTGGGCATCCTGAAGAATTCCTAAGGGTTCCTTTGGCATTCCTTCGGATTCCTTACGAATCCCTTTGGATTCCTGTAGATTTCCTTAAGATTCCTGAAATTTCCCTAGGTTTCCTGGAGGCTTCCTGAAGGTTCCGCAAGGATTCCTAAGGATTCCTGAAGATTGCCTGAAGATTCCTAGAGGATTCCCTAGGATTCCTCCGGATTCCTGGAAGCTTCCTGGAAAAATCCGTAGGTTTCTGCAAGCTTCCTTCGGATTCCTGAAGAATTCCTTAAGATTCCAACTGATTTCCGTAGGATTCCTGGAGACTCCCTCAAGACTTCCCAGGGATTCCTTAGGATTCCTTATGAATTCCTCGGGAATCCTCTGAAATTCCTTAGGATTCCTGGAGAATTCCTTAAGATTCCTGGGGAATTCCTTCGGTTTCCTCGCGGATTCCTACGGATTCCTCAAGAATTCCGTTGGATTCCTCA
>CAUYUJ010014790.1:234088-261588 GCA_963575745.1 Prorocentrum cordatum
CCACTACTACTACTACTACTACTACTACTACTACTACTACTACTACTACTACTACTACTACTACGACTACTACTCCTAATAATAATACTGATACTAATACTAATACTATTACTACGCCTACTAGTACTACTACTACTACTACTACTACTACTACTACTACTACTACTACTACTACTACTACTACTACTACTACTCCTGCTACTACTACTACTACTACTACTACTACTACTACTACTACTACGACTACTCCTACTACTACGACTACTACTACTACTACTACTACCGATGCTGCGGCTACGACTACGACTACGACCTGAAGGAAGAGATTCTGGCTCGAAATAGCTTTCGACATTCCGACGATTACAGACTCATGGATTGGCCTCTGCCGACTGCTTAAAACCACATGCACCAGAGATGCGCAAACCGACCACGGCGAGACATGCCACAAACGTATAGCAGAAAATAGGTAGTCGAAGGTCGACGAGTGGAGCAGATCGGACTGCTGGCCGGAACTGCCGAGGAAGTGGGAGTAAGCGAGGATCGAAAAATGGAACGGATCAGACCTCTGGCCAGGACAGCCGAGAAAGAGGGAGTAAGCGAGGGTAAAAATGTGAAGTGCTCGGATGTCCAGCCGGGACGGAGGAAGGAGTAGGCGAGGGTCGAAAAGTGAATGGCTCGGACCTACGGCCAGGACGGCCGAGGAGCAGGGTGCAAGCGGAGGTCCAAAATACAAGCTTTTTTGAAAAACCTTGCACCGTTAGTCAGCTGGCTGTGATGAGACACCTTGAATTGGTTGCAGGAAATCCTGCACCCGAATCTGGTGAACACACTGGGGAGGACTTCTTTGGGGCACGTGGGAATGCATCCATTGCAGGCTCTCTCTCCCCAAAAGAATGAACCCGAACGAGAAGCTAACGTGGTCGGCGGCGAGAAGTCCACTGGCATTGACGACGAAGTCGACCCCGAGTGGGAGCGGTGGAGCTCCATCACGGACCCCGTTGAGAGCGAGTGTGCGTGCGGCTATTCTGGGTGGGAGAGGCGCACGCAAACACCGCTACTGGGCTCTGTGCAACTCCGTATGGAGCCACGACACGCTGCACTGGGTGGGGAAGACGCATGCGAACACCGCCCGCTGGAGTCGCCGGTAGAGCTCCTATGGGGCGACAAAATGCTGCACTGGGTGGGGGAGACGCATGCGAACACCGCCACTAGGGCCGTCTGGAGCTCCCAATGGGACCACGCAACGCTGTAATGTGTAGGGGAAATGAACGCGAAAGGCGCCACTGGGGCCTTTTGTGACGCTCTCTGTGGGGCCACGAAACGCTGCACCGGGTGGGGCAGACGCATGCGAGCACCGCCACTCGGACTTTCGGTGGAACTCCATATGAGGCCACGAAACGCTGTACTGGGTGCGGGAGGTGCATGCGAACACAGCCACTGGGGCCTTCAGTGGTGCTCCCTATAGGCCCTGAAAACGTTGTACTGGGCAGGGCAATAGCATGATAATGTCCAAAATGGAGAAGACGCCGATCGCGGCGCGCCTCCGTCTCTGAGGGCTTTGGGGCCTAACAGTCCTCGGGGCCATCTCGGCCGCCGAGGAAACCATCCCTCGGCCTGCACCTTCCGCTCCTTCCATGCGGCAGGTGCCGCGCTGCCGCGCCCGCCGCCGCGGCCGCAGCGGCGGGTGCAGGTCGAGGGATCTGCACCCATCTTGGTGCGACGTTGGGCCGCCTGGGGAGAACTGCCAAGGCAAGACGGAGCGCATCCTTCACAGGTCCCTTCACCGTCGTCGACTGGAGGGGTTGGCCCACGGCAATAAGGGAAGTCCCTCTGCAGGGGTCTGGACGTTTCCGCGTGGTGTATAAGGGTATTTTCGGGCGAAAGACGGCCTGCAGTATGGCAACATTTTGTCAAAATTGGTTCAGGAGGGCCTCCAGCATGGCTTCAAGATGCAACAAAACGGCCCCGAGACGGCTCGAGATGGCCACAGAGCCTCCCAAAGATGCCCCCAACAGACCATCATCGGCCAGACCAAAAAAAATGCTTCAGTGTGTTTTGACTGTTTGCCATTCTGCTGGGGATGGGCCTCTTGGGGTTCAATATGACCCCAAGAGCACGAACCTATAGCCCATCATTGCCAAATCCTCAGCACACTTCGACAGAAGACGCGATCCCGCAAACCGATCTCGGCAAAGGTTGCTGTGCAACCCACACACTTGAGACCTGAGACTCAAGATGTGAACATCGTCGAGGTATCATGATAGTCACGCGTCCGCCTGGCGCACACGTGTCTGGACAATCACCAAAAAGGGTACGTGCGCAATGCGGAGCGAGTAAGACTGTTGCCCCCAGGTGCGAAGAACAGATAGCAAGAAAGGATGTTGATGAGTTCAGGGGATGGAGGCGCATCCACGTGGCGCACGATTATCTGGTCGGTCGCTGGGGAGGAGCGAAGAAGGGGACGAGTATCATTTGTTCGATGGATGCGATAATATGTTCTACCCCGCGCCAGGTCAAAAGGTTCGAACCGCGCCGCACTGAGCAGCTAAGCGCAAGGCCGCAACGGCCGCGCGAGAGGGCACAGCTTGCCGAGAAGATCGCGATCTTCTGATGAAGCGGACTCGCTGCCCTCGAGCGTGTAGCTGACGTGAGTCAGGGCTGGGCGGGAGGGCCCAAGCAGGCTTCGGAAGAGCTTGGTGCTGGCGCGGTGCACGCTTGCAAGACCAGCGATATGTACAGCTGAACGCCACGTGGCCGACTCTGGAAACCCTGAACCCGAAAATGTTGTCATATCTTTTGAGGTCGACTTTTGCTTCCGCCAGCTTCCGCGGGCCTTCATTTTGCACGCACCGCTCCCTCTTGTCGCTGTTGCGCGCACTTCTCCCTACTTTTGCGCGCACTACTCCCCCCTTTTGCGCGCACTACTCCCTACTTCTGCCGGCTTCCACCAGCAGAGCCGCCCCCGTTCTAGCTCCGCCGCCTTCCACCGGCCTTCCGCGGCCTTCCGCCGAGGAAGAGATGCCAGCCCCTTCGATCCTCGAAGGCGAGGCCCTTTCTGGAACGCCTCATGTGTGCCTGAACGACACGAATGACGCCCTTGTGGAAGTGGGCAGGTGTTCGATTCTGGCCACTCTGATCATATCTTCCCATCCTCCGTTTAACCGTATTTGACTGTCTTGGCTCGTCTTGGAGCGCACTTGAGGCGATCTTCGCCTGTGTTGGGCCCGTCTTTGGGCATTATTTGGGCGTCTTGGGCGCCTTCGTAGCGCTGACTAAACTGTCTGAAGAAGATCAAGAACATCAATGGCTTGGGCTCCTGAAGCAAAATTCTGATATCGTGGGTCTCTTGGGGCCGTGTCGGAATCATGTTGGAGCATTATGTGCCGCCTTGGCAGAGTCCAGCCGTCCTGCTGGACCATACGAGAGGCCTGAGAGAAGGGTTACGGGAGGACTTGTAGAGGCCTCCAGCTGGGGTCCGAGTAGATAGGGTTGGAGGATCTCGCCGCATCGGCAATGCATCGGCGATGCATCGGCAATGCATCGCCGACGTCGGCGATACATCGCCGCCTTCGGCAAGGAGAAAATCGGGCTCCACATCGAGCCGCATCCCCGATGCATCGGCGATGCGGCGCGATCCTCCGATCCCACTTGCTGGGACCCCGATTTCGACCGGCCTGGTTTGATTCCGATATTCCGAAGATGCGATGCGGCCCGATGATTGCATGGAGTTGCTGTGCGTCTTCGCGCAACCGATCCGATTCGTCTTCGATTCCGTGCCGATGCAGCCCGATCCGATGCACATGTCGATTCGATCCGAATTACTGTTTCGATGCTGACTGATCTTTCCTGGAGCTCCGCACGGGTTTCATGGGTCGGCGTTGGGCCACCCTGACGGCGCCGCTCATAGCGAGCTCCGCCCGCCAGAGTGGGCCACCGCTGGGCGGGCCCGGACCCTCGGACCCGCCGGACGAGAGCGGCCCCTCGAGAGCGCCGACGCCGGCGCGCCGAATTAGAATCACGCCTCGGCCAACTTGCCGAGTCGTAGTGGCACCGAGGTCCCGAGCTGCGTCGTGCTGGCGGATATGTTATAATAATGTCGACGGGCTGCTCACAGCCGACGGCTTCGCGCAAAAGGTAAAGCATAGCGGGTATGCATCTGTAGTGTGTTATTGGAGGGAGACGCGGGCAAGCGAAGGCGGATACAAGTCAGAGAAGATAGCATACGCGTAACTATCAAAAAATGGCGGGACGGAGTGCTTCAATGAGTTAAAAGTCTGAACCAGCACACGCACCTTGTCGGAGCGTCCGCAGGATCTTATAGTACCGCCAAGCTAGCGCTGGTGGTAGCAAGTCAAAGCGCCCTTGAGCGCGAGGACAATCCCAGGAGTACGTCGCGATCTCCCGCCTTCCTCCGCTCCCTTGTCCGTCAAGAGGGTAAAGTAAAGCACATGTCTCTAAGAAGCTCCTCCACTATACAATCTTGCATCTACCCCCCCCCCCCCCGAAACATGATGGACCCACGAACCCGGAAAGGGATATACAACCGCATGCATGGAAACGTTTTCACGACACCGTATTGGGCGACGGGCACTTCCACGAGACACCACGCGAAACATTCCACGAGACACGGGCGACCGTTTTCAACGTTTTCCTGGAAACATTCCACGAGACACCCCGCGAAACAGTCCACGAGACACCCCACGAAACATTCCACGACGACAGGCAACCACTCAACCAAGGCGGTGTGGTCGTGCTGGGGAGTGGTCGTGCTGGGGTGTGGTCGTGCTGGGGGGTGGTCGTGCTGGGGTGTGGTCGTGCTGGGGGGGTAGTCGTGCTGGGGTGTGGTCGTGCTGGAGCGTGGTCGTGCTGGGGCGTGGTCGTGCTGGGGCGTGGTCGTGCTGGGGTGTGGTCGTGCTGTGGTGAGGTCGTGCTGGGGTGTGGTCGTGCTGGGTGATGGTCTTGCTGGAGAGGGCAAATCTACATGCACATACGTAAAAACACACGGGTTCGTGCACCTGGAGAAGGCAAATCTCTGGGGCGCCCAGGGCCCTCAAGTTCTACAAAACAAGCGATTCGCTCAAGACATCCTCGGTAACTCTGCGGAGCAAGCGTTTCGCTCGAGACATCCTCAACACACGAAAGAGCGGCCCGCACCCTGTGATTTATCGATCGGGATTTCAAAAACAAGCGTTTCGCCTGAGACATCCTCAAATCTTAATCCGCCGGCCCACCTCGACCTCGATATTCATCAGGGGAAGAATCCGCCGGCCCACCTCAGTTGAGGCACCGGGGACAGATTTACCAACTAAAAGAGAACCCTGGGCCGGCGCCCTTTCCGGGAATCAGGGAAAGAACCTGACCTGACAAGAACGGGAAGCGAATGTTCGAACGTTCGTTGCAGGTGTGGCATCACATGGGGACGTCAAAACTGGAACGCTTGTGCGAACAAGGTGACGGTAACCATTGTCGGATTACTCGAGCACTCGGTCCGGCTGGCTTGCAGGGGAGGGGGATCCGGTTACACGGACTCGATCCCTCACCCCTCCCAGGAATGCCCAGGATGCCTCTGGCCGTCTCTCGCCACTCCAAGATGCTCCAAGACGGCCCATTATATTTTGAATACGACCGGAGATAACCCCAAGACGGTCCAAGAGGCCTGCAGTATTAAGCCCTCTTGGATCCCTCTGGCGCCGTTTTCGGGCCCTCTTGAGCTGTCTTGGGGCTGTGTAACCCGAATTCGGGATAAGGAGATGGAATATCTAGTGACCTTCGGTCCATCCCGCCACCGTGCAGGGGTATTGAGAATGAGACGAAGTGAAAAATCGTTGGGCTCTCTTGGGAGGCTTCTCGCGGGCCGTTTTGGGACCTCTTGGGGCCTCTTTTGGGCCTCTTGGGGGCCTTTGGGGGCGTCTTGGGGGCCTCTCGGGGGCCTCTTGGGACCTCTTGGGCGCCTCCTGGGGCCTCCTAGGGCCGTCTTTGGACGGGATGCTGCGATTTTCGATTCGGGCTCTCCCTCTTGGGCCCCTCTTGGGGCCCTCGTGGGCCTTCTTGGGAGCCTCTTGGGCCGTCTTGGCGCCCTCTTCGGCCGTCTTGGGCGCCTCTTGAGAGTCTCTTGTGCCGTCGCGGGTCGAAATTGGGGGACTCTTGGACCGTCTTCGACGCCGTGAAGACGAGAAAATCGCATATACTAAAAATACACGTTTTCCCATCGGAATTTGACGATTTTGGCCTCTTGGGTCCTCTTGGGAGTGCTCTTGGAGGCCTCTGGGGCCGTCATGCGGGCTCTCTGGAGCCGTCCTGTGGCCTTCTAGGGACCCTCTCGGGCGCTCCAAGACCGATCTGAACACAAAGGCGGCCTGGAGCCAACGCCAACTCCATTTTGTTGAGGATGTCCCGTGCGAAACGGCCAATTTAGAAACCTGACCTGACAAGAACGGGAAGCGAATGTTCGAACGTTCGTTGCAGGTGTGGCATCACATGGGAACGTCAAAACTGGAACGCTTGTGCGAACAGGAGGGGACTGCGCGGTGCCCGAGTCAAGGATCCCTCGAAAATATACGACGCTCGCGCTCCCGAGGCGCAGATCCCTCGTAAGGTACACGCGATACGCGCCTCCGAGGCCACGACCCATTGCAAAATACTCTGGGTTCATGCCTCGGCGACCAGGAACCACTGAATAGCAGCCAGATTCACGCCCTGGAACCGCTATTACTTGTATCGTGCGCAAGCGGTCAGTTACCACGCGGCCCCCGCGTCCACCTTCAAGATCCCGAGCTATCCGCCGTCCCCTTGGGGTTCGGTCCGGCTGGCTTGCAGGGGGGGATCTGGTCAAACGGACTAGATCCCTCACCCCTCCCAGGAATTCCCAGGATGCCTCCGGCCGTCTCCGGCCACTCCAAGATGCTCCAATACGGCCCATTATATTTTGAATACGACCGGCGATAACCCCAAGACGGTCCAAGAGGCCTGTAACATGAAGCCTTCTTGGATCCCTCTGGCGCCGTTTTCGGGCCCTCTTGAGCTGTCTCGGGGCTGTGTAACCCGAATTCGGGATAAGGAGATGGAACATCTAGTGACCCTCGGTCCATCCCGCCACCGTGCCGGGGTATTGAGAATGAGACGAAGTGAAAGTTCGTTGGGCTCTCTTGGGCGGCTTCTCGCGGGCCGTTTCGAGTCCTCTTGCGGCCTCTTGGGGGCCTTTGGGGGCGTTTTGGGGGCCTCTCGGGGGCCTCTTGGGACCTCTTGGGCGCCTCCTGGGGCCTCCTCGGGCCGTCTTTGGGCGGGGTGCTCCGATTTTCGATTCGGGCTCACCCTCTTGGGCCCCTCTTGGGGCCCTCGTGGGCCTTCTTGGGAGCCTCTTGGGCCGTCTTGGCGCCCTCTTCGGCCGTCTTGGGCGTCTCTTGAGAGTCTCTTGGGCCGTCGCGGGTCGGTCTTGGGGGACTCTTGGACCGTCTTCGACGTCGTGAAGACGAGAAAGTCGTATATACTAAAAATATACGTTTTCCCATCGGAATTTGACGATTGGGCCCTCTTGGGGGTGCTCTTGGAGGCCTCTGGGGCCGTCATGCGGGCCCCCTGGAGCCGTCCTGTGGCCTTCAGGGGACCCTCTTGGGCGCTCCAAGAGCGATCTGAACACAAAGGCGGCCTGGAGCCAACGCCAACTCCATTTTTTAGATGATGTCCCGAGCGAAACGGCCAACTTAGAAACCTGATCGGACAAGAACGGGAAGCGCCGCTTTATGTAGTCTATTGGGCGTATTAGGCGAAGAAGAAAAGGAAGGCGAGGTCAACGAGGAGTCGATGACGAGGACGACGTGGCGAACGTGAGGATAGCGCGCAGGAGCATGAGGACAACGAGGAGGAAGAGAAGCACAAGGACGATGACGAAGAGAACGAGGGCGAGTACGAGGACGAATGCGGAGGGCGACGACGACGACGACGACGACGACGACGACGACGACGACGACGACAGAGGACAGCACGAGGCAATTGGAGAAAGACGTTGCTCCTGGCGCCGCGCGGGGTTCTCTTGGGGCCTGTTGGGGGCTTCTTGGGGGCCCCTTGGGTCCTCTTATGGGCTTCTGGGGTCTTCTTGGGCTGTCTGGGCGCGTCGTAGGGTTCTGTGGGAGCTTTCTTAGGCCGTCTCGGCGCTGGGGGCCTCCTGGGGCGCTCCCGGGAGTCTCTTGGGGCCTTCTTGGCCCTTCTTGGGCCGTCTTGGGGTTCTTGTGAGCTGTGTGGGTGGCTCCTAGAGCGCTCTTGGGGGTCTCTGGGGGTCTTCTTGGGGCGCTCTTGGGCGCTCTTGGGGGGCTCTCCGGGGCGTCTTTTGGGCCTCCCTTGGGCCGTTGGAAAACACTCCAAGAGCGATTCGAACACGACGTCGACGTCTTGGCGTTATCTTGGACTGTCTTGGCGTTATCTTGGACTGTCGTGGGGCTCTGGGGGCCTGATTGGGGCCCGTGGTGGGGAGCATTTTGGGAGCCTCTTGGAGGCTTCTGTGACCCTCTTGGACTCAGGCGTCTCTCGAGGGTCTGTGGGGCTCTCTTGGGCTGTCTTGGCGTTCTCTTGGACCGTCTTGGGGCTCTCTTGGCCAGTCCTGGGGCCTCTTTGCGCGCTCGGGGGGGCCTCTGGGCGCATCTTGAGGGCCTCTTGGGGGTCTCTTGGGCCGTTTTGGGGGTCCCCTGGGGGGCCTTTGGGGGCTCTCTTGGGCAGTTTTGAGGCCCTCCGGGGGCGACTCCAAAATAATGCCGGTTCGGAGTCCCCTCCAGAGCCGATTTTTCGAGGCTGTCTTGAGCGAAACGGCCATTTTTCCATCATCCGCCAGCGAGTTGCGGGATGCAATCGGTACCCCTTAGTTAGAGAAAATTAAGCCCCTGAACCAACGGTGCACGCCGGAGGCGCTTCCCGTCATCCGCCAACGCCCGTCCAAGATGCAATCCGGAGCCCTATATAAAGGTTTCCCTTAAGAAAAACGGTCCACGCTCCTCGTTCCTCGTTCGCGCTTCCCGTCATCCGCCAACGCCCGGCCGGGATGCAACCTGACCGGACAAGAACGGGAGGCGTCGCTCTAGTCCACCAAGCATGTGGAATATGCTCTGTTGTTGTTACGCCGCGAAGGCATGCCGTGGCGCGCGTGTCGGCGTGCGTGCGGGGTGTGTTTTGCTGTGTTCCTGTGTGTTCTGCCGTGCTCCTGTTCTGCAGTGCTTGTGTTCTGCCGTGCCTCTGTGTGCTCTGTGTGTTCTGCCGTGCTCCTGTATTCTGCCGTGCGGATCGTCGCGGTGGTCGTTTTGGCGGAGCTTCTGGGCGCGCACGGCAGAAAAAGACCAGAAGCACGGCAGAATAGGCCCGAAGAGCGAAGGAGCACGGCAGAAAAAGACCAGGAGCACAGCAGAATAGACCCCAAGAGCAAAGGAATACGGCAGAATAGACCCCAAAAGCGAAGGAGCACGGCAGAAAAAGACCAGGAACACGGCAGAATAGACCCCAAGAGCAAAAGAGTACGGCAGAATAGACCCCAAAAGCAAAGGAGCAGGCAGAAAAAGACCAGGATCACGGCAGAATAGGCCCCAAGAGCTAAGGAGCACGAAAGAAAAAGACCAGGAGCACGGCAGAATAGACCCCAGGAGTTAAAGAGCAGGGATGAATATGCCCCAAGTGCGAAGGAGCACGGCAGAGAAAGGCCAAGAGCACAGCAGAATACACCCCGAAAGCCAAGGAGCACGGCAGAAAATGACCAGAATAAGCCCCAAGAGCGAAGGAGCACGGCAGAAAAAGACCAGGAGCACGGCAGAATAGACCCCAAGAGCAAAGAAGCACGGCAGAATAGGCCCCAAGAGCGAAGGAGCAAACCAGAAGAAGACCAGGAACATGGCAGAAAGACTAGATAACTCGTCATTTTCGGCAGACTCCAGGGCGCTGGTGGAGCCATCTTGGGCTCCTTTGGGGGCTCTCATTTGTTCGTCTTGAAGCACTTCGAAAACGATGTCGAAGCGATGTTGCGAACATCTCATTTGTTGAGAATGTTCCCAGCGACATGATCAGTTTCTGCTGTGTTCTTTTTTTCGGTTGGCCGCGCCCCTCCCGATGTCCTGAGGATGTCCCGAGCGAAAGCGCAATGTTTTATAAGAGAAGTTGGTATAACAGCTTTTATAACAGATCATTTGTTCGAGGATGTCCCGGGCGAAACGCTAACTTTCATGCACAACAAAATCCTTGACATTTTTCGACATCCCGATGTTCTGAGGATGTCTCGAGCGAACATGTCACTCGTTTACAGAAAACGTATTTGATGATAGCCTCCAACACCTCCATGTTCGGAAGATGTCTCGAGCGATATCGCTGCTTGTGGGGACGTGTTCTGCCGTGCTCCTGCGTGTTCTGTCGCGTTCCCGTGTGTTCTATCATGTACCTGCTTGTTATGCCATTGTCCTGCGTGTTCTGCCGTGCTCCTGTGTGTTCTGCCGTGTTCCTGTGTGCTCTGTCTGTTTTGCCGTGCTCCTGCGAGTTAAAGTTAAAGTTAAAGACGGGGCCTTCAAGGCGAAGTGGCGGGCCAAAAGGCCAAACACGCAAACCCGAGAGGGGCCGCCTAGGGCCGCCTCTCGCGGGGGCCCCGCAGGGCCACCCACCCGAGGGGGGCCGCCTTGGGCCGCCCCTCGGCCACCAAGCGGGGCCGCCTTGGGCCACCGCCCAACGGGAACTCAACTGCGACGGAACACAGGAGCCCCCACACAGGCAAAAACCGAAGACAGGGCCAGACGGGGCCCGCGCCCCGAAAGAAGCCGAGCCCAGGCGGGCACCGAGGGCGGCGGAAGCCTACTCGCACTGTGGAGCAGCTGGCGCGGGCCACAACGATGCACTTTCACTCACTCACGGCGGGCGGCCACGGCGTGCCGTGCGGCGGCGGCCCCTTCTCCGCGATTGCGATGGCCCCGCTGAGGCCAGCTCTCGCCGCGGCTGGGCGCCGCAGGGGCAGGCCGGCGGCGGCCCCCACCTCGAGCGCCGCGGCCGCAGCAGGCGCGCTGCCTGCGGTGCTCGCCGCAGCCGAGGGGTCGGCAGCTGCGCTCCGCAGCGATGCAAGCCACACCAGGAAATGCTCCTGCGCAATCTCGGGCAGTGATCCCTGCGAGCGCCGAGCAGGATGCCCTCCCTTCACTCTGTGCCTGACTATTCGGGACCCTTCCTGTCTCCTGCAACCAGGATGGGGCCCTCGAAGCCAGAGGCTGCGATGGGGCCCGCCCCCTTTGTCGGCATAGTCGCCTGGGCACCGCTCCGAGCGACCTCCCGACGTCACGTAGGCGTCGCACTTGGTGCACGCCAAGAGCTCTGGGCCTTCGTTACCTTCTCCAGTGCAGGCGTAGGAGAGGGCGCGCCCCTGGATGCTGAAGGCTACCGCGCTGGCCAAGCGGGCGGCTGAGCTGCTGTCAGCCGAGCGTGCGTTCTCCAGGCGCGGCCGCCTGGCCCTCGGCTCGGCGCTGGCGGCTCCCTCTGCCGCCTGCGATGCCTCTGCAGCAGCGAAGCGTACCTGGCGCCGCTCAGCCGCAGGAGGGAGCCCCTCACAGTCCTTGGCCACGATGTTCTGCCAGAAGATGACTGCCCGCCAGATCCAGCGCCTGAGCTCCAGCATGGTCTCCGCCAGCGCGCGGTGCTCGCCACCCGTCTGCCTGTCCACCACATGAATCTGGGCACCCACCTTGGCCAGGCGATCAGCATGCTCGAGGTCACGCCGATGGGCCTCCGAGAGGAGCCCGTCAGGCACTGCCTGCCTCGAGCAGTGGGCTGGCACCTTCTCCTCCTCGAAGGTTCCTGGCTCGAGGTACTCCAGGATCCTGCCCCACAGATGGGCCGTGGCCCTGCTGCGCAGGCAGGTCACGGTGGTGCTGCCGTCGACGCTGGCCCCCTCAGCCATCGGCCCTGCGAAGGTGGCGAGCATCCACGCCGTGAAGTCCTCGCTGTCCTTGGCCGTCTGCTGCGGGCTGAGGCCTCGCCACGGCGCGCTGGGCGGCGGCGCCCCCTGCGGTCCTCTAGGGTGCCGACTGCGGGGGCAGCCCGCGCTCACGGCACACGGCTCCAGGGCCTCGTACTCGGCCCTCATGCACTTCACGCCCCGCAGGGGCGGCGCACATGAAGAGGTTCCTGGCTTGCAAGGTCTTACAGAAGAGGTTCCAGCCCTGCGCTCTCCAGCCCCCGCCTGGTAGAGCACGTGCATGCCTCGAAGTGCCCGCAGGTCGAAGCCATGCTCGACTCCGCACCGCCACAGGGACGCGTGCCGCTGGTTCTCGTAGCGCTTGGTGATGTCCAGGCAGAGGCTGGCGGCGGCACATCCCCTCACTCGCACACAGGCGGCAACGGCTGCACGGGCGCTGCGCCGCCTGCCTGCCTTGTCACTCTTGCGGGCCAACTTGCCCCCGAAGATGCGGTGACCGTACTCCGCCTCCCACAGCCCGCTGGTGGGCTGCCACGGGCTGCCCCAGATGCGCATGGGCAGTGGGCCGTTCACAAGTGGTCGGACTCCTCCGTCCGCCTGGGGAGAGAAGACCGGCCTGGCAGCATGGGCGCCCAGGGGCTGGGGCAGCGCCTCCTCCTCGGCACTGCCGCTTGCGCAAGGGTGCTGCCCCGCCGCACTGGCCCTGCTAGGCGCCCACCTGCCTCGGCTGCACTCCTCCATCGCTGCTCCCAGCTGCTTGGCCAGCAGGGCGAGCAGCCAAAGGGGCCAGGTCCGCGGCCTCCGCGACCAGCTCTCGCTTGCATGCCTGGGACACCTGTGGCCACTCCCCGCGCGCGCTGCCGTGCCGCTCAGCTTGGCCGCGCTCCGCTGCGGCCTGAGGCGGCCGAGGCACGCCGCTGCCTGCGAGCTCGCCATCGTCGCTGCTGATCTCGTCCATGGGGCAAGACTCGGCCCAAGGCGCTCGCTCGGGTGCTGGCGGGGGCACCGCGAGCTGCGCCCGCACCGCCTCCACCTGGGCACGTATGGCCGCCCATGCCACCTCGAAGTTGCTGGAGCCCCAGGCTTCTGGCAGCTTGTCCAGCTGCGTGAGGAGCCCTGGCACGTGGCTGGCTCCAGCCCACTCGGCTGCGCGCTGGCGCCGCCGCTCCTCCGCCCCTTCACGGGCTGCCTCCTCGAGGACCTGGAGCGCCTTGCTGGCCTCCTCCACCTCGCCGTCGAGCGCCGCGAGCTCGTCCTGGGCCTTCTGCAGCTGTACCTCCGCGAGGTCCCGCGCCGCCTGCTTCTGCTCGAGGGCCTGGCGGGCTGCTCGGAGCCGCTTCTCCTCCTTGCTGATGGCGTTTGCCTCCTTGTGGAGCAGAGCCGACCGCGGCATCGCAGAGGCCTTCTGCTCCGCTGCCTCCTTCTGGGCGATGGCCAGCTCTGCCCTCTTCGCCTCCAGCTGGTTGGCCACGACGTCCGTGAAGCAGCTGTCGACGCCGTCTGGCGGCCCAGCCTGCAGCGCCTCGAGCCGCTCGACTGTTGCTCGCAGCCTCTCGATCGCCGTTGCTCCTCCGTTGCTGGGCGCCCCACTCGCCGCCGAAGCCGAGGTCTGCGACTTGGTGGATGCCGTACGCGACGCCGCGCTGCGGGCCTGCCGCTGGGCCCTACGCCCCCGAGGCTGGTGCGCCCAGCCGTCATTGTCCGCCTCGGGCTTCGCCTTGCCGCGGAGCGCCTCCGTAGCCCAGGGCGGCGCGGCACACCCACAGCTGAGGCACGTGGAGCGCCAGTCCCAGTTCCAGCACCCGCAGCTGCACATCCAATAGGTCCTGCTGCGTCTGCCACTGCTGCCGCCACGCTGGGACCTCGCCATGGCGCCAGACGCGCTGCCCGCTGGGCAGCGCCCCCACGCTGTGAGAGCACGAACCACAACAAGAATTTGCGCCGTGCTTCTGCGTGGTCTGCCGTGCTCCTGCTGGTTATGCCGTGCTCATGTGTATTATGCCGTGCTCTTATGTGTTCTGACATGTCCCTACTTCCCCTGCCATGCTCCTGCGTGTTCTGCCGTGCTCCTGCGTGTTCTGTCGCGGTCCCGTGTGTTCTATCATGTACCTGCTGGTTATGCCATGCTCCTGCGTGTTAAAATTAAAGTTAAAGACGGGGCCTTCAAGGCACAAGGGAAAAACAGACGGGCCGGACAGGGCCAGACGGGACAACCGTTAAGAAGCCGAGCCCCGAGCAGAGCGTGCCACGCGTGCCTACTCACCTCCAGGAGCAACACACGCGAGCGAACGATGCTTATTCCTCACTCACTCACTCACGGACGGCGAGCCGCGGTGCGCCAGGCGGCGGCTGACCCTGCGGCTCACCTGCCCGCCGCTCGCCGTGCTGCTCGCGGCGGCAGACCTCTCTGAGGCGTCTCCGTGCATGCCGAGACGCTCCGCTCCCTTCGGGGCTGGCTGCTGCAGGGGCATGCTGGCTGCCTCCACCTCCGCCGCCAGCACTGCCGCGGGAGCAGCTGGGCCTCTGCCTGAACTGCTGGCTGCAGTCGAGGCCCCGCCTGCGGCCTCCGCCTTCGTGCCGAGCCACTCCAGGTAGTGCTCCCGGGCATGTCCTGGCACTGGCCCTTGCGAACGCAGCGCGGGGATGCCTTCTCCCTTCACTCGCTGCTTGTCCGCTCGTGGCCTGCCTCCAGGATGGAGCCCTCGCACCCACAGGCTGCGCTGGTTTCTGCCCGCCTTGCTCGTCTTGTCACCTGGGCATCGTCGCTCCTTTAGGCGAGGCTTGCCTCCTGCGTGGCTGCCCAGCACATTGTAGGCCCCGCACCTGGAGCATGCCACGAGCTCCTGGCGTCTTCGCCTGCGCCCGCGCAGGCGTAGCAGAGCGTGTGCCCCAGGATGCTGACGACTACAGCCGCGGCCGAGATGGTAGTCGTGCTGCCCCCCGTCGAGCTGCTGCTCTGCGGCCACGGCCGCACGGTGGGGGTGCCGACGCCGAGGGCCGCTCCAGCCGACGGGGGCACCTCGGCCGCAGCGGCCTCCGCTTGGCGTCGCTCGCTACCCTTGCCCAAGCCATCGAGGTACAGCTTGCCGTTGAGCCTGCCGTCAGCTGGCTTGCGAATCCTGCAGATACGTATCGCCCAGTGCATGTAGGATATGTGGGCACTATGCACGTGCTGCTCCCTCACGCCCAGCTCGATGCCTGGCCGCCCGAGCAGCCGCCCGATGGCGTTCCCGACAAACGGCCGATGCAGGAGGGGGTCGCCGCTGAGCTTCCGCCTCTCAGGGCGGTTGGGTGCCTGCCGAGCAACATACCCATCCTTAATGCACAGCGCCTGAGGCCCGAGGAGCATGAACTCGAGCTCGTCATCGGGCTCCGCGACCTTGCACCGCTCCGACTCGAGGTACCAGCCGAACTGCTCCAGGGGCCGCACCACAGCAACGGTGGGCGGGGCACAGCGCGTCCCTGAGGCGCCACAGGCGCTCCTGGCTGCTGCCGCCTCCAACCCCCCAGCACCCATCCTGCGCTGCTGCTCGGCTGGCTGCAGCAAGTCCGCCATCACAGCCGTTGCCTCGAGATGATCAAGTACTCCAGCTTGGCCAACGAGGTCGCTCCACTCGCTAGTGCCGAACCCGAGGGCCTCGAAATCGTCCTCCTCACAGGCTGCGGTGGTGGCCGCCTCCACACCGTCTAGACAAGGCCCCACCTGCCAAAAACGCTGAGCCCCGCGCGAGGGCTGCCAGCGCCGCTTCCTGCCAGCTGCGAGCCTCTGCAGCACTACCTCGAGGGCCTGGCGCATGGCGCGGGCGGGGGCCGAGTGTCCGTGGCGGCACTCGCGCTTGCTCACCGCGCCGAGGGGCGTGCGGACCGCCATGGGCCTCTCTGCCTGCCCCAGGTACCTGCGCAGGTCGCTGTCGCTGACGCCGTGGATCCCCACCAAGGTGCACTCGACTACCAGGATCCACTGGCGAGCAGCCTCCTTGGGGCCGTTCGGGTGGGAGCCCACCTCACATGACCAACGGCAGGGCTCCACCTGTCTGCGAGTGCGCTCCACGCGGCTGGGCACCTGAACGGCTCCATCTTCGCGGGGTCGGCGAGCTGCGGCCCCGTCACCAGGGAAGCGGAATGGGCGGACCAGCACCTGCGCCAGGGCATATGGTCCCGCATCCTGAAGCTGCAGCCCTGCAGGCTTGTGGGGCCAGGCCCAGAGCCATCCAGCGCTGCGGCCTCACTGACCCCTTGGACCCGACCGAAGGGCCCCGCAGGCCAGTCGCACACATGTTCGGCCCCTTGGCCCACGCTCGTGAACTCGGTGAGCCCCAGGTACGTCCCATCTCGCTGCACTCTGGGCCGCCCCAACTCGTGCAGCGCGTCTGGCTCCATGCTGAAGCCACCCTGCGCCTGCCAGCGCACGCCCGCGGAGAGCTCGATGTCGCCGAAGGCTGCGAAGATGCCGAGGTCGACGCCTTTGGGCCCCAGGGCGCCGCTCAGGAGGGCCACCTCGGCGCCGCCACCGCCAGGCTGGCGTGGTCCCGCAGCGCGGGCCTCACTGGGCCCTCTCATGCACTGGCGGGCCTCCTGCGCCCCTGCCCCCAGCTGCGTGGCCAGCAGGGCGAGCAGCCAAAGGGGCCAGGTCCGCTGCATCGGCTGCCAGCTCCCGCTTGCAGGCCTGTGCCACCTGTGGCCACTCGCCGAGCGCGTTGCCATACCGCTCGGCTTGGCCGCGCTCCGATGCGGCCTGGGGCTGCCAGGGGCAGCTGCTGCCTGCGAGGTCGCCGTCGTTGCCGTCGTCGCTGCTGATCTCGTCCATGGGGCAAGACTCGGCCCAACGCGCATGCGTGGGGGCCAGGGGGGCCAGCAAGCTGCGCTCGCACTGCCTCCATCCGGGCGCGGATGGTCGCCCACGCGACCTCGAAGTTGCTGGGGGCCCAGGCCTCTGGCAGCTTGTCCAGCTGCGTGAGAAGCCCTGGGACCTGGCTGGCTCCTGCCCACTCAGCTGCCCGCTGGCGCTCCCGCGCCTCCGCCTCCTCACGGGCGGCTTCCTCGAGGACCTGGAGCGCCCTGCTGGCCTCCTCCAGCGCGCCGCCCCGCTCCGCGAGCTCCTCCTAGGCCTTCTGGAGCTGGGCCTCCGCGAGGTCGCGCGCCACCTGCTTCTGCTCCAGGTCCTGGCGGGCTGCGCGCGGAGTCGCTTCTCCGACTTGCTGATGGCGTTGGCCTCCTTGTGCAGCAGCGTCGACCGCGGCATGGAGGCGGCCTTCTGCTCCGCTGCTGCCTGCTGGGCCTTGGCCAGCTCTGCCCGCCTCGACTCCAGCTGGCTGGCCACGACGCTGGTGAAGCTGCCGTCCACGCCCTCGGGCGGCCCAGCCTGCAGCGCCTCCAGCTGCTCGACCGTCGCCTGCAGCCTCTCGATAGCCGTGACTCCACCGCCACTCGGCGCCCCACTGGCCGCAGAAGCCGAGGTCTGCGACTTGGCGGATGCCGCTCGCGAAGCCGCGCTGCGGGCCTGTCGCTGGGCTTTGCGCCCCCTCGGCTGGTCCACCCAGCCGCCCTTGTCGGCCCTGGGCTTCCCCGCCGCGGGAGCTGACCCCGTGGCCCAGGGCGGCGCTGCATACCCACAGCTGAGGCAAGAGGCTCGCCAGTCCCAGTTCCAACCTCCGCAGGTGCACATCCAGTGCGGCCTGCTGCGCATGCCACTGCTGCCGCCACGCGAGGAGCGCGCCCTGGCCCCAGGCGCACGGGCTGAGCGGTCGCGCCTCCGCGCTGCGAAAGCCAGGAGCAGAACAACAGAGCGCACTGGTCCAAAGCGAGGAGCCCCTAGCGCTCGGAACGCCGCGGACGACTCGCGGTCGTCGGGTGCTCCATGGCCTTGAGCCAAAATGGCTACGGATGCTCCTGCGTGTTCTGCCGTGCTCCTGTGTGTTCTGCCGTGTTCCTGTGTGCTCTGTCTGTGTTGCCGTGCTCCTGCGAGTTCTGCCGTGCCCCTCTATATTCGGCAGAATCAACCCCAAAAGCTAAAGAGCACGGCAAAGAAAGACCAGGAATACGGACCCCAAGAGCAAAGAACCACGGCAGAAGAAGACAAAGAGCACGGCTGAATAGCCCCAAAATCGAAGGAGCACGGCAGATTACGCCCCAGGAGCGAAGGAGCACGATAGAAAAAAAACAGGAGCACGGCAGAATTATCCCGAAGACCTGAGGAGCACGGCAGAATAGGCGCCAGGAAAGAAGGAACATTGCTAAAAACGACCACGCGCACGGCGGAATAGACCGCAAGAGCTAAAGGACACGGCAGGAAAAGAGCAGGAACACGGCATAATGGACCCAAAGAATGAAGGAGTATAGCAGGTTTACTCGCGTGGTCATCTAGGACGATCTTGAGGGCCTTATTCAAACTCATCCCTCGAGAAGATTCGCTTCGTCCATCAAGCATGTGAAACGAAATATGCCGTGATCCTGCGTGGCTGGTCGGTTGGTTGCGGGGCCTAAAAGGCAAAGAGAAGGACCGAGGGGCCCCCAGGGGCACCCAGCGCCACCCGAGACTCGCCCTCCCGAGAGGGGCCGCCTAGGGCCGCCTCTCCCCGCGGGGGCCGCTCTGGGCCTCCACCGCGCCGGCTCCACAAGGCGAGGACAGAACTACATGCAGAATGCAACTGCCCGCCTCACTCTCCACTCTTGGACCGCGTCGCGCAACGCGCACGGACCAAATGATCATCGAGGAGCCGCTGACGCCCCTCGGCATCTGGACAACCTGCACTTCCGAGGCAGACGCCGAAGGCGCGGGCCTCGGCCAAGTCCAGGAGAGACTCAACTCCCGACTTCGGCCCCTTGGCCGCACACGCCACCGCCGCCACCGAGAAGCCGTCCAGGGATGAAACGACCACGCCCTCCGAGCTCGAGTGGCCATCGCCCGCGGCGCAGTCGACGCTGTCCGCGACCAGGGGCGGCTCCATGCCGACGGCGCGCTCGATGGCCGAGCCACCCACGGGCGCCCCCACGACGGCCACGGGCGGCGGCCGCGGCGTTTCCGTCGCGCGGTGCTTCGAGCCGCCGTCAAGCGGCGCGACGCCGCTCGGTTTGCACATACGAAAGAGCAGCTCGAGCTCGAGGGCCCTCCCCACGGACATGCCTGGCGGAGTGGCCTGCACCAGCCTGGGCCATTTGGCAAACCGCACTCTCCAGGCTGGTCGCCGACGAGGCCTCGCGGAGATGCCGAACCTCTCGCACTCGCAGAGGTGCATCGGGTCGACGGCACTCGCCTGGCTCGCCCACGCTGGGTCCGCCCACTGCGGGACAGGGCAACGCCGAAGGGCCCCTGCCACCCCGAGCGTGCCTCCCAGGGCCTCAAGTCGACGACGTCGGGCCACGGAGCGAAGGATACCCGCTTGCTCCTCTCACACTCCTGCCCCAGCCCGACAGGATCAGCCCCGCTCGGCTCGCTGGCACGCCTGTATCTGTGCAGCCCGCACGGCACGGGCACCACGTTGCCCCCCTCGGACTCGCGCAGCTCCTCGGAGCCAACCTCGGAGCAGTCGGCCGCGAGCGCCAGCGCGCCGTGCTCCTCCTCGGGCTCACTCTCACCACCGCGCCTGGGACCCGAGCGCCCCAGCCAGGCAGCGCGCGCCAGCTCGTACCCCGCAGCAAGCTCGCTGCCGTCCGAGAACTCGTCACGCAGGAACTGCCCGTGCTCGGACCCGAGATCCTCGAACTCCGAATCCCCCTCGAACTCCGAGTCCCCCTCGAGGCTGTCCCCGCTCCGCCACGGCCGCCACGCCGAACAACGCGCCGCAGCAGCGCGATCCTCCTCGGGCTCGCAGCCGCACTCCGCGATGATCACCTCCGCCTCGGCGCCCTCGGCGCCGCCCTCGCCGCAGCCCTGCTCGGCCAGCTGCGCCACGCCGAGCCCCTCCAGCAGCGCGGCCCAGCGCGCCCACTCGGGGAGGCACGGCTGGGCAGACCGCAACGGGGTCCTCGCGGCCGCCACTCGGGCGCTGGACAGCCGCGCTGGCGCCTCGGCCACGCAGGCATCCACAGCGCACACAATCGGCTGCTGCGCTTCGCAGACGCAGGTCTCCACCTCACACACGATGGCATTCCGCGCCGCACCGCCGCGCCCATCTCCAGGAAGGGGCCCTCCTGGGAGGCGCGGCCCGCGTTGAGCCCTGCGCCATTTCTGCAGCGGGGCGTCTGCCGACGGGCAGCGCTCGGCATGCCACGCGACGTTCCGTCGCTGCCGCTGCGCCCTGGTTTCGCGGCGTCCGCGGACGCGCGCAACCAAGGCGGGCCGCGCGATGGCTTCGCGGCGGAAGGCCTCCGCCTCCGCGGCGTCGCCGCGCAATCCGCACTCCAGCTGCGCCTGGAGGCTGGCGATGACTTCCTTCGCCTCCCGCAGCCCCCTGCAAAGCCGTCTCACCAGGTCGTCTGCCGCCCAGCGGGCCGCCGCGACACCGGCGAGCACCTCCCGCACCATTCTGCCCAAGCGCCCGCGCGCGGTGCGCGCCCGAGCACGGCTTGAACCAAAATGGCTACGGATGATCCTGTGTGGTCTGCCGTGCTCCTGCGTGGTCTGCCGTGTTCCTGTGTGTTCTGCGGTGCTCCTGTGCATTATGCCGTGCTCTTGCGTGTTAAAGTTAAAGTTTAAGACGGGGCCTTCAAGGCGGAGTGGTGGGGCCAAAAGGCCAAGGACACGCACACGCGAGAGGGGCCGCCTAGGGCCGCCTCTCGCGGGGGCCCCGCAGGGCCTCCCGCCCGAGAGGAACCACCTTGGGCCGCCTCTCGGCACGAGCGGGGCCGCCTTGGGCCACCGCTCACCGCGAACTCGACTGCGACGGAACACAGGAGTCGCAACACACAGGCAAACACGCAGACAGGGCCAGACGGGGCCCGCGCCCCGAAAGAAGCCGAGTCCAGGCGGGCACCGAGGGCGGCGGAAGCCTACTCGCACAGGGAGCAGCAGGCGCGGGCCACAACGATGCACAATTTGACTCACTCACGGCGGATGGCCACGGCGTGCCAAGCGGCGGCAAGCCCTTCTTCCGTGACTCCGAGGGTCCCGCTGAGGCCAGCGCTCGCCGCGGCTGGGCGCCACAGAGGCTGGCTGGCGGCTACCCCCTCCCGGACGGGCGCCGCAGCCGCTGCGGGGGCGCTGCCTGCGGTGCTCGCCGCAGCCGAGGGGTCGACAGCTGGGCCCCGCCGCGATGCAAGCCACTCCAGGTACCGCTCTTGCGCATGCACAGGCAGTGGTCCCTGTGAACGCTGAGCGGGGATGCCCTCTCCTTTCACACTGCATAGGCTGCGCTGGTTCCTGCCCCCTTGGTCGGCTTTGTCGCCTGGGCACCGCCCCTTGAGGCGAGTCCTCACTCCAGGGCGATTGCCCGACGTCATGTAGGCGCCGTACTTGGTGCACGCCACGAGCTCTTGGGTTCTGCCACCTTCTCCAGCGCAGGCGTAGGAGAGGGCGTGTCCCAGGATACTGAAGGTTACAGCGCTGGCCGAGAGGGCTGCTGAGCTGCTGCCAGCCGAGCGGGCCCTTTCCAGGCGCGGCCGCTTGGCCCTCGGCGCGGTGCTAGCCGCCCCCTCTGCCGCCCGCGATGCCTCGGCAGCGGCGAAGCGTACCTGGCGCCGCTCAGCCGTAGGAGGGAGCCCTTCGCAATCCTTGGCCTCCATGTTCTGCCAGATGATGGCTGCCCGCCAGATCCAGCGCCCGAGCTCCAGCCCGAACTCCCCCAGCGCGTGGTGCTCGCCAGCCGACTGCCTGTCCACCGCATGCACCTGGGAACCCATCTCGGCAGGGCGATCCGCATGCTCGATGCCGCGTCGCTGGGCTTCCGCCAGGAGCCCATCAGGCACTGCCTGCCTCGAACAGTGGGCCGGCACCTTCTTCACCGCGACGGTTCCTGGCTCGAGCCACGCCAAGGTCCTGCCCCACAGATGGGCAGTGGCCCTGCTGGGCGCCGCGGCGTATGCACGTCCTCTGCGCAGGCAGGTCGCGATGGAGCTGCAGTCGATGCTGACCCCCTCAACCGCTGGCCCTGCGAAGGTGGCGAGCATCCATCCTGCGAAGCCCTCGCCATCCTTGGCCGTCAGCTGCGGGCTGAGGTCTCGCCACGGCGCGCTAGGCGGCGGCGTACCCTGCGGTCCTCCAGGGCGCTGACTGCGGGGGCAGCCCGCGCGCACGGCGCACGGCGCCAGGGGCTCGCACTCGGCCCTCATGCACTCCTCGCTCCGCAGAGGCGGCGTCCATGTAGGGGTTCCTGGCTTGCAAGGTCTCACAGAAGAGATCCCAGCCATGCGTTCCCCAATGCCCGCCTGGTAGAGCACGTGCATACCTCAAAGTACCCACAGGTCGAAGCCATGCTTGACTCCGCACCGCCACAGGAAGGCGCGCCGCTGATTCTCGTAGAGCCTGGTGATGCCCTGGCAGAGGCTGGCGGCGGCAAACCCCCTCACTCGCCCAAAGGCGGCAACGGCTGCACGGGCGCTGCGCCGCCAGCCTGCCTTGTCGAACTTGCGGTCCATCTTGCCCCTGAAGAAGCGGTGATCGTGCTCTGCCTCCCACAGCGCGTCGGTGGGCTGCCTCGGGCTGCTCCAGATGCGCATGGGCAGCGGGCCGCTCACCATTGCAAGTGGTCGGACTCCTCCGCCCGCATGGGGAAAAAGGACCGGCATGGCAGCCTGGGCGCCCCGGGGCTGGGGCCTCGCCTCCCCCTCGGCGCTGCCGCTCGCGCACGGGCGCTGCCCCGACGCACTGGCCCCGCTAGGCGCGCACCTGCCCTGGCTGCGCTCGCTGCACCCCCCCATCGCTGCTCCCCGCTGCGTGGCCAGGAGGGCGAGCAGCCAGAGGGGCCAGGTCCGCAGCCTCAGCGACCAGCTCTCTTGCACGCCTGGGACACCTGCGGCCACACACAGCACGCGCTGCCGCGCCGCTCGGCTTGGCCACGCTCCGCGGCGGCCTGAGGCGGCCGAGGCAGGTCGCCGCCTGCGAGCTCGCCATCGCCGCTGCTGATCTCGCCCATGGGGCAGGACTCGGCCCGAGGCGCTCGCTCGGGCGCCGGCGGGGGCACCGCGAGCTGCGCCCGCACCGCCTCCACCTGGGTACGCATGGCCGCCCATGCCACCTCGAAGTTGCTGGAGCCCCAGGCTTCTGGCAGCTTGTCCAGCTGCGTGAGGAGCCCTGGCACGTGGCTGGCTCCAGCCCACTCGGCTGCGCGCTGGCGCCGCCGCTCCTCCGCTTCTTCACGGGCTGCTTCCTCGAGGACCTGGAGCGCCCTGCTGGCCTCCTCCACCTCGCCGTCGAGCGCCGCGAGCTCGTCCTGGGCCTTCTGCAGCTGGACCTCCGCGAGGCCCCGCGCCGCCTGCTTCTGCTCGAGGGCCTGACGGGCTGAGCGGGGCCGCTTCTCTTCCTTGCTGATGGCGTTCGCCTCCTTGTGCAGCAGAGCCGACCGCGGCATCGCGGAGGCCTTCTGCTCCGCTGCCTCCTTCTGGGCGATGGCCAACTCTGCCCTCTTCGCCTCCAGCTGGTTGGCCACGACGCCCGTGAAGCAGCTGTCGACGCCGTCTGGCGGCCCAGCCTGCAGCGCCTCAAGCCGCTCGACCGTAGCCCGCAGCCTCTCGATCGCCGTGGCGCCTCCGTTGCTGGGCGCCCCACTCGCTGCTGAAGCCGAGGTCTGCGACTTGGTGGATGCCGCGCGCGACGCTGCTCTGCGGGCCTGCCTCTGGGCACGACGCCCCCGAGGCTGGCCCACCCAGCCGTCCTTGTCAGCCTCGGGCTTCGCCTTGCCGCGGGGTGACTCTGTCGCCCAGGGTGGCGCGGCATACCCACAGCTGAGGCACGTGGGGCGCCAGTCCCAGTTCCAACAACTGCAGCTGCACATCCAGTAGGTCCTGCTGCGCCTGCCACTGCTGCCGCCACGCTGGGACCTCGCCATGGCGCCAGCCGCGCTGCCCGCTGGGCAACGCCCCCACGCTGCGAGAGCAAGAAGCACAACAAGAATTTGCACTGGCCCAAAGCGCGGAGACCCTCGCGCTCAGAGCGCCGCGAACGACTCGCGGTCGTCGGGCTCGCCATGGCCTTGAGCCAAAATGGCTACGGATGCTCCTGCGTGTTCTGCCGTGCTCCTGTGTGTTCTCCCGTGTTCTCGTGTGTTCTGTCTGTTTCGTCGTGTTCTGGCGTGTTCTGCCGCGCCCCTCTATGTTCAGCAAAATCAATTCCAAGAGCTAATGAGCACGGCAGAGAAGAACCAGGAATACGAACCTCAATTGCACCGGACCACGGCAAAACAAGACAAAGAGCACGGCAAAATAGACCCCAAGAGCGAAGGAGCACGGCAAATTAGGCTCCAGGAGCGAAGGAGCATGACAGAAAAAAACAAGAGCACGGCAGAATAGACCCCAAGAGCTGAGGAGCACGGCAGAATAGGCGCCAGGAAAGAAGGAGCATTGCAAAACACGACCAATGACCAGGAGCACGGCAGAATAGACCGCGAGAGCTAAGGAGCACGGCAAGATAGATGCAAGAATACAACATAATACGCCCCAAGGAAGAAGGAGTCTGCAAGAAAAACACAAGGAGCACGGCAGAATAAACCCCGAAAGCGAAGGAGCACGGCAGAATATGCCCCAAGAGCTAAGGAGCACGGCAGAAAACGACCAGGAGCACGGCATCATAAGCCCCAAGAACAAAGGATTGTGGCAGAAACTGGCCAGGAGCATGGCAGAATAGGCTAGAAGAGCGAAGGAGCACGGCACAAAAAAAAACAAGGAGCATGTCATAATAGACCCCAAGAACGAAAGAGCACGGCAGAATAGACGTCAAGAGCGATGGAGCATTTTTTTCGCCGGCCAAGCTCCGCCCGATGTTTTTGAGGATGTATGCAGCGAGAGCGCGATTAAACATGAGAGGTATTGAAACCGCCACTCCAAGATATCATTTTTGTTAGGATGTCTCAGGCGAGACGCTAGTTCCCAACCCTCCTGCGTCGGGTTCTCGTTTTGAATAGAGCACTGCTCGCGCGAACCTTCCTTCCCGTCCCTCTCTCCCCCCCTGCCTTTTACCTGGCTCGTCGCTGCGTTTCGAGGGCTGCTGGGGGCTGCGATCTGTGAAACTGTCGCCACGTTCGAGGGCTGCTGGGGGGCCCAGCACTGTGGGTACCCACGGCGGATTCAAATGGGACCTCGCCATCCCTGGGGGGCTGCGATCTGTGAAACTGTCGCCACGTTCGAGGGCTGCTGGGGGGCCCAGCACAGTGGGCACCCACGGCGGATTCAAATGTGACCTCGCCATCCCTGGGGGGCTGCGATCTGTGAAACTGTCGCCACTGGGCTGCTGGGGGGCCCAGCACAGTGGGTACCCACGTCGGATTCAAGTTAGACCTCGCCATCCCTGGGGCGCTGCGATCTGTGAAACTGTCGCCACTTTCGAGGGCTGCTGGGGGGCCCAGCACAGTGGGCACCCACGGCGATTCAAATGGGACCTCGCCATCCCTGGGGGGCTGCGATCTGCGAAACTGTCGCCACTTTCGAAGCCTGCTGGGGGGGCCAGCACAGTGGGTACCCACGGCGGATTCAAGTTAGACCTCGCCATCCCTGGGGCGCTGCGATCTGTGAAACTGCCGCCACTTTCTTACCTCGTTCGTCGCTGCGGTTCGAGGGCGGATGGGGGCTGCGATCTGTGAAACTGTCGCCACTTTCGAGGGCTGCTGAGGGGCCCAGCACAGTGGGTACCCACGGCGGATTCAAGTTAGACCTCGCCATCCTTGGGGGGCTGCGATCTGTGAAACTGTCGCCACTTTCGAGGGCTGCTGGGGGGCCCAGCACAGTGGGCACCCACGGCGGATTCAAATTGGACCTCGCCATCCCTGGGGGGCTGCGATCTGTGAAGCTGTCGCCACTTTCGAGGGCTGCTGAGGGGCCCATCACAGTGGGTACTCACCGCAGACTCAAATGGGACCTCGCCATCCCTGGGGGGGGGGCTGCGATCTGTCAAACTGTCGCCCCTTTCGGGGGCTGCTGAGGGGCCCAGCACAGCGGGTACTCACCGCAGACTCATACTAGACCTCGCCATCCTTGGGGGGCTGCGATCTGTGAAACTGTCGCCACTTTCGAGGGCTGCTGAGGGGCCCAACACAGTGGGCACTCACCGCAGACTCAGATTAGACCTCGCCATCCCTGGGGGGCTGCGATCTGTGAAACTGTCGCCACGTTCGAGGGCTGCTGAGGGGCACAGCACAGTGGGCTTCCCGCACGTCGTTATCCTGCTCTTCGTTCCCGACTCCCCATGTCATCTTCGAGCCTGTAGTTGTCGCCCCTCGTTCTTGTATGGTTCTCCTGCGCATCATGCCATTGGCGCGTGACCCAAGTAGCTTACACATCAAACAACGGATCCTGCAACTTGATTGTCCGTGCAAGTTTCGGTCAACTCCCCGTTTCCCATGATACAAATGGGTTGGGTACGTCGCAGGGTAATGTTTGAACATCTGTCGAATTCGCGGATTCCCATGTTTAAGGAATGTCTCAGGCGAAACGCTCATGTTTGATGAAATCGATGTTGTGAACATTTCATTGTTGTAAGGATGTCTCAGGCGAAATCGTCATTTTGGATCGTCTCGAGGGCGCTCCTGGGGGGTCAAATTTGAGCTTGTTTGGGGCCTTTGGGGGCCTTCTTGATGCCTTACAAACCGCTACAGTCCGATATTACACACATTCATGTGTTCAGGATGTCCCTAGCGAAATCGTCATTTTTAGATGACTGGCTTAAACCATCTAGAAGCCTTTTCAGGAGCGATCCCCAGACGATGTTAAAACAGCAGTTCTCAAAACGATGGTGTTCGATTTGATATGTTTTGAAGATGCCCCTAGCCAAATCACTATTTCCAGCAACCTTAAGGGCGCTCTTGGGGCCATGTTGTGGCCTTTGTTTGCTTCCTGATGCCCTCCCAAAATCATTACGATGCGATGTCGCACGCATCAATTGTGTGAGGATGTCCCAACCGAAATCGACATTTTTAGAAGGCTGCCTTGGGCCGTCTGGAAGCCTTTTCAGAAGCAAAGTCAAAACTATGTAAGAAGAACAGTTGTCAAGTCGATGCTGGTGTATGGTTTCACTTTTTGAGGATGTCCCTAGCGAAATCGATATGTTCGGAAGTCCCCCAAATCGTTCTGACAGCCATCTTGACGTGCTTTGTGGCCTCTCATTTCGTCATCTTGAGGTACTCCGAGAACGATATCAAGACGACGTTGAGGACATCTCAGTTTGTTGAGGATGTCCCTAGCGAAATGCAAATGTTCTGCCGTGCTCTTCGTTCTGGTCCGCAGTGCTGCCGCTCGTTTTCTGGGGATGTCCCTAGCGGAATCGCAAGTCTTAACAGAAGAGTTAGTTAAAGACTTCAGTCGTCATCTCATGTTTTCGAGGATGCCCCTAGCGAAACGCAAATGTTCACAGACGGCCAAATTTCGCTGTCATCAACTGTTCGAGGATGTCTCGAGCGAAACGCTTGTTTTTGTTAAACGCGATGTCGCGAAGATCTCATTTTTGTGAGGATGTCTCACACGAAATCGCCGTCCCGGGGAACCTTTCCTGACATGAACG
>CAUYUJ010014790.1:264088-311588 GCA_963575745.1 Prorocentrum cordatum
GAGCAGGAGGAGGAGGAAAAGGAGGAAGAACAGGAGGAGGAGGAGGAGAAGGAGTTGGAGGAGAAAGAGGAGGAAGAGGAAGAGGAGGAGACCGACGAGGAAGAGGAGGAGGAGGAGGAGGAGGAGGAGGATGAGGAAGGAGAAGTAGGAAGAAGGCGAGGAGGAGGAGGAGGAAGATGCGGAAGAGGACGAGGAGGAGGAGGAGGAAGAAGAACAGAAGGAGGAGGAGGAGGAGGAGGAGAAGGAGAAGGAGGAAAAGGAGGAGGAGGAAGAGGAGGAGGAGGAAGAGTAATTGTTGGGAGGATGTCTCGAGCGAAACGCTGATTTTCAACGAAAGTGTTTAAAACACATTGGTTTTTCAGTATTTCCGCTTCTTGGGCAATCTTGGGGGTCATCCGAGATCGCTCCGAACAGATGCCTTACAAGAGCTCTGTCGGCATCCCATTTTGTCTAGGATGTCTCAGGCTAAACGCCCATTTTCGATGATCCGAAAATTAGGCGAGCGGTTTCGAGATCCCGATTGTTGGAGGATGTCCCGACCTAAACGCCCATTGTTTAGCAAAAGACGTCTTAAGATACGACCCCCAACTTCACGATTTGGGGAGGATGTCTCTAGCGAAACGCTCGTTTTCAAAACCTTTCCTGACATGAACGGAAAGCGCGTGAAAGGGAAGAGTTACGCAAGAACCTGCAGCATCATCGCGATCAAATGTAGTATAGGCGAGCTCTCCGAACGCTCACAAGGGATACGTATGGACACGCGCCCCCCGAACGCTCACAAGCATATTCCTGAGTAACCTCACCACTCCTCCGCATGAGGAAGACGACGGCGAAGACGACGACCAGGGAAGAAGGGAGAGGAGGAGGAGGAGGAGGAGGAGGAGGAGGAGGAGGATGGGGAGGAGGAGGGGAGGAGGAGGAGGAGGGGAAGAGGAGGAGGAGGAGGGAGGAGGAGGAAAGGAGGAGGAGAAGGAGGAGGAGGAGGAGGAGGAGGAGGAGGAGGAGCATCAGCAGCAGCAGCAGAAGAAGAGGTGAGGAGGAGGAGGGGGAGGAGGACAAGGAAGAGGAGGAACAGGAGCAGGAGGAGGAGGAAAAGGAGGAGGAACAGGAGGAGGAGGAGTTGGAGGAGAAAGAGGAGGAAGAGGAAGAGGAGAAGACCGACGAGGAGGAGGAGGAGGAGGAGGAGGAGGAGGAGGAGGGCGAGGAGGAGGAGGAAGATGAGGAAGAGGACGAGGAGGAGGAGGATGAAGAAGAACAGAAGGAGGAGGAGGAGGAGGAGAAGGAGGAAAAGGAGGAGGAGGAAGAGGAGGAGGAGGAGGAAGATGAATGTTTGGGAGGATGTCTCGAGCGAAACGCTGATGTTTCAACGAAAGTGTTTAAAACACATGGGTTGTTCAATAGTTTCGCTTCTTGGGCCATCTTGGGGGTCATCCGAGATCGCTCCGAACAGATGCCTTACAAGAGCTCCGTCGGCATCCCATGTTTTCGAGGAGGTCTCAGGCGAAATGCCCATTTTCGAGGATCCGAAAATTAGGCGAGCGATTTCGAGATCCCGATTGTTGGAGGATGTCCCGAGCGAAACGCCCATGTTTAGCAAAAGGCGTCTTAAGATACGACCCCCAACTTCACGATGTTGGGAGGATGTCTCTAGCGAAACGCTTCTTTTCAAAACCTTTCCTGCCATGAACGGGAAGCGCGTGAAAGGGAAGAGTTACGCAAGAACTTGCAGCATCATCGCGATCAAATGTAGTATAGACGAGCTCCCCGAACGCTCACACGGGATACGTATGGACACGCGCCCCCCGAACGTTCACAAGCATGTTCCTGAGTATCCTCACAACTCCTCCGCATGAGGAAGACGACGGCGAAGACGACGACCAGGGAAAAAGGGAGAGGAGGAGGAGGACGAGGAGGAGGAGGAGGAGGAGGGGAGGAGGAGGAGGAGGAGGAGGAGGAGGAGGAGAAGGAGGAGGAGGAGAGGAGGAGGAGGAGAAGGAGCAGCATCAGTAGCAGCAGCAGCAGCAGAAGAAGAGGTGAGGAGGAGGAGGGGGAGGAGGACGAGGAAGAGGACGAACAGGAGCAGGAGGAGGAGGAAAAGGAGGAGGAACAGGAGGAGGAGGAGGAGGAGTTGGAGGAGAAAGAGGAGGAAGACGAAGAGGAGAAGACCGACGAGGAGGAGGAGGAGGAGGAGGAGGAGGAGGAGAAGGAAGGAGAAGTAGGAAGAAGGCGAGAAGAAGGAGGAGGAAGATGAGGAAGAGGACGAGGAGGAGGAGGAAGAAGAAGAACAGAAGGAGGAGGAGGAGGAGGAGGAGAAGGAGGAAAAGGAGGAGGAGGAAGAGGAGGAGGAGGAGGAGGAGGAGGAAGAGGAATTGTTGGGAGGATGTCTCGAGCGAAACGCTGTTTTTGTCAACGAAAGTGTTTAAAACACATGGGTTGTTCAATATTTTCGCTTCTTGGGCCATCTTGGGGGTCATCCGAGATCGCTCCGAACCGATGCCTTACAAGAGCTCTGTCGGCATCCCATTGTTTCTAGGAGGTCTCAGGCGAAATGTCCATTTTCGAGGATCCGAAAATTAGGCGAGCGATTTCGAGATCCCGATTGTTGGAGGATGTCCCGAGCGAAACACCCATTTGAGGAGAAGACCGACGAGGAGGAGGAGGAGGAGGAGGAGGAGGAGGAGGAGGAAGGAGAAGTGGGAAGAAGGCGAGGAGGATGAGGAGGAAGGAGGAGAAAGAAAGAGGCGAGGGAGGAGGAGGAGGAGGAAGGAGGAGGAGGAGGAAGAACAGAAGGAGGAGGAGGAGGAGAAGGAGAAGGAGGAAAAGGAGGAGGAGGAAGAGGAGGAGGAGGAGGAGGAGGAGGAGGAGGAAGAGGAACTTTTGGGAGGATGTCTCGAGCGAAACGCTGATTTTTCAACGAAAATGTTTAAAGCACATTGGTTTTTCAATATTTTCGCTTCTTGGGCCATCTTGGGGGTCATCCGAGATCGCTCCGAACAGATGCCTTACAAGAGCTCTGTCGGCATCCCATTTTTTCGAGGGGGTCTCAGGCGAAACGCCCATTTTCGAGGATCCGAAAATTAGGCGAGCGATTTCGAGATCCCGATGTTTGGAGGATGTCCCGAGCGAAACGCCCATGTTTAGCAAAAGACGTCTTAAGATACGACCCCCAACTTCACGATTTTGGGAGGATGTCTCGAGCGAAACGCTCGTTTTCAAAACCTTTCCTGACATGAACGGGAAGCGCGTGAAAGGGAAGACTTACGCAAGAACTTGCAGCATCATCGCGATCAAATGTAGTACAGGCGAGCTCTCCGAACGCTCACAAGGGATACGTATGGACACGCGCCCCCCGAACGTTCACAAGCATATTCCTGAGTATCCTCACCACTCCTCCGCATGAGGAAGACGACGGCGAAGACGACGACAGGGGAAGAAGGGAGAGGAGGAGGAGGAGGAGGAGGAGGAGGAGGAGGAGGAGAAGGGGAGGAGGAGGATGAGGATGAGGAGGAGGAGGAGGAGGAGAAGGAGGAGGAAGAGGAGCAGGAGAAGGAGCAGCATCAGCAGCAGCAGCAGAAGAAGAGGTGAGGAGGACGAGGAGGAGGGGGAGGAGGAGGACGAGGAAGAGGAGAAACAGGAGCAGGAGGAGGAGGAAAAGGAGGAAGAACAGGAGGGGGAGGAGGAGTTGGAGGAGAAAGAGGAGGAAGAGGAAGAGGAGAAGACCGACGAGGAGGAGGAGGAGGGAGGAGGGGAGGAGAGGAGAAAGGAGATGGAAGAGGCGAGGATGAGGAGAAGATGAGAAAGAGGACGATGAGAGGATGGGAGGGAGGAGGATGAGGAGGAAGAAGAGCAGAAGGAGAGAGGAGGAGGAGAAGGAGAGGAGGAAAAGAAGGAGGAAGAGGATGGGAGAGGAGGAGACGAGGAACTTGTGGGAGGGTGTCTCGGCGGAAACGCTGATTTTTCAACGAAGGTGTTTTTAAAACACATGGTGTTTCCGTAGTTTCGCTTCTTTGGGCCCATCTGTGGGGGGTCTCCGAGATCGCTCCGAACAGATTGCCTTACAAGAGCTCTGTCGTCTCCCATAGTTTCGAGAGATGTCTCCGGCGAACGACGCCATTTTTCGGAGGATCCGGAAATGTCTCGGGCGAGACGCCCATTTTCGAGGATCCGAAAATTAGGCGAGCGATTTCGAGATCCCGATGTTTGGAGGATGTCCCGAGCGAAACGCCCATGTTTAGCAAAAGACGTCTTAAGATACGACCCCCAACTTCACGATTTTGGGAGGATGTCTCGAGCGAAACGCTCGTTTTCAAAACCTTTCCTGACATGAACGGGAAGCGCGTGAAAGGGAAGACTTACGCAAGAACTTGCAGCATCATCGTGATCGAATGTAGTATGGGCGAGCTCTCCGAACGCTCACACGGGATACGTATGGACACGCGCCCCCCGAACATTCACAAGCATATTCCTGAGTATCCTCACCACTCCTCCGCATGAGGAAGACGACGGCGAAGACGACGACCAGGGAAGAAGGGAGAGGAGGAGGAGGAAGAGGCGGAGGAGGGGGAGGAGGAGGAGGAGGAGGAGGAGGAGGAGAAGGAGCAGCATCAGCAGCAGCAGCAGAAGAAGAGGTGAGGAGGAGGAGGGGGAGGAGGACGAGGAAGAGGAGGAACAGGAGCAGGAGGAGGAGGAAAAGGAGGAGGAACAGGAAGAGGAGGAGGAGTTCGAGGAAAAAAGAGGAGGAACAGGAAGAGGAGAAGACCGACGCGGAGGAGGAGGAGAAGGAGGAGGAGGAGGAGGAAGGAGGAGGAGGAGGAGGAGGAGGAGGAAGAAGAACAGAAGGAGGAGGAGGAGGAGGAGGAGGAGGAGGAGGAGGAGGAGAAGGAGAAGGAGGAAAAGGAGGAGGAGGAAGTGGAGGAGGAGGAGGAGGGGGAAGAGGAATTGTTGGGAGGATGTCTCGAGCGAACGCTGATTGTCCAACGAAAGTGTGTAAAACACCTGGTTTTTTAAAGTATTTTCGCTTCTTGGGCCATCTTGGGGGTCATCCGAAATCGCCCCGAAAAGATACCTTACAAGAGCTCTGTCGGCATCCCATGTTTTCGAGGATGTCTCGGGCGAGACGCCCATTTTCGAGGATCCGAAAATTAGGCGAGCGATTTCGAGATCCCGATGTTTGGAGGATGTCCCGAACGAAACGCCCATGATTAGCAAAAGACGTCTTAAGATACGACCCCCAACTTCACGATTTTATAAGGATGTCTCGAGCGAAACGCTCGTTTCAAAACCTTTCCTGGCATGAACGGGAAGCGCGTGAAAGGGAAGAGTTACGCAAGAACTTGCAGCATCATCGCGATCAAATGTAGTATAGGCGAGCTCTCCGAACGCTCACATGGGATACGTATGGACACGCGCCCCCCGAACGTTCACAAGCGTATTCCTGAGTATCCTCACCACTCCTCCGCATGAGGAAGACGACGGCGAAGACGACGACCAGGGAAGAAGGGAGAGGAGAAAGAGGAGGAGGAGGAGGAGGAGGAGGAGGAGGAGGAGGAGGAGGAGGAGGAGGAGGGGAGGAGGAGGAGGAGGAGGAGGAGGAGGGGAGGAGGAGGAGGAGGAGGAGGGGAGGAGGAGAAGGAGGAGGAGGAGGAGGAGCAGCAGCAGCAGAAGAAGAGGTGAGGAGGAGGAGGGGGAGGAGGACGAAGAAGAAGAGGAACAGGAGCAGGAGGAGGAGGAAAAGGAGGAGGAACAGGAGGAGGAGGAGGAGTTGGAGGAGAAAGAGGAGGAACAGGAAGAGGAGAAGACCGACGAGGAGGAGGAGGAGGAGGAGGAGGAGGAAGGAGAAGTAGGAAGAAGGCGAGGAGGAGGAGGAGGAGGAAGATGAGGAAGAGGACGAGGAGGAGGAGGAGGAGGAGGAAGAAGAACAGAAGGAGGAGGAGGAGGAGGAGGAGGAGGAGGAGGAGGAGGAATGTCTCGAGCGAAACGCTGATTGTTCAACGAAAGTGTTTAAAACACATGGGTTTTTCAATATTTTCGCTTCTTGGGCCATCTTGGGGGTCATCCGGGATCGCTCCGAACCGATGCCTTACAAGAGCTCTGTCGGCATCCCATGTTTTCGAGGATGTCTCTGGCGAAACGCCCATTTTCGAGGATCCGAACATTAGGCGAACGATTTCGAGATCCCGCGTTTTGGGGTATGTCCCGAGCGAAACGCCCATTTTTAGCAAAAGACGTCTTAAGATACGACCCCCAACTTCACGATTTTGGGAGGATGTCTCGAGCGAAACACTCGTTTTCAAAACCTTTCCTGACATGAACGGGAAGCGCGTGAAAGGGAAGACTTACGCAAGAACTTGCAGCATCATCGCGATCAAATGTAGTATAGGCGAGCTCTCCGAACGCTCACAAGGGATACGTATGGACACGCGCCCCCCGAACGTTCACAAGCACATTCCTGAGTACTGTATCCTCACCACTCCTCCGCATGAGGAAGACGACGGCGAAGACGACGACCAGGGAAGAAGGGAGAGGAGGAAGAGGAGGAGGAGGAGGGGGAGGAGGAGGAGGAGGAGGAGGAGGAGGAGGGGAGGAGGAGGAGGAGGAGGAGGAGGAGGAGAGGGAGGAGGAGGAGGAGGAGAAGAAGGAGGAGGAGGAGGAGGAGGAGAAGGAGCAGCATCAGCAGCAGCAGCAGAAGAAGAGGTGAGGAGGAGGAGGGGGAGGAGGACGAGGAAGAGGAGGAACAGGAGCAGGAGGAGGAGGAAAGGGGGGAGGAACAGGAGGAGGAGGAGGAGGAGGAGTTGGAGGAGAAAGAGGAGGAGGAGGAAGAGGAGAAGACCGAGGAGGAGGACGAGGAGGAGGAGGAGGAAGAGGAAGGAGAAGTAGGAAGAAGGCGAGGAGGAGGAGGAAGATGGGGAAGAGGACGAGGAGGAGGAAGAGGAGGAAGAGGACGAGGAGGAGGAGGAGGAGGAAGAAGAACAGAAGGAGGAGGAGGAGGAGGAGGAGAAGGAGAAGGAGGAAAAGGAGGAGGAGGAAGAGGAGGAGGAGGAGGAGGAGGAGGAATGTTTGGGAGGATGTCTCGAGCGAAACGCATGTTTCAACGAAAGTGTTTAAAACACATGTTGTTTAAAATAGTTTCGCTTCTTGGGCCATCTTGGGGGTCATCCGAAATCGCTCCGAAAAGATGCCTTACAAGAGCTCTGTCGGCATCCCATCTTTTCGAGGATGTCTCGGGCGAGACGCCCATTTTCGAGGATCCGAAAATTAGGCGAGCGAATTCGAGATCCCGATGTTTGGAGGATGTCCCGAACGAAACGCCCATGTTTATCAAAAGACGTCTTAAGATACGACCCCCAATTTCACGATTTTAGAAGGATGTCTCGAGCGAAACGCTCGTTTTCAAAACCTTTCCTGGCATGAACGGGAAGCGCGTGAACGGGAAGACTTACGCAAGAACTTGCAGTATCATCGCGATCAAATGTAGTATAGGCGAGCTCTCCGAACGCTCACAAGGGATACGTATGGACACGCGCCCCCCGAACGTTCACAAGCATATGCCTGAGTATCCTCACCACTCCTCCGCATGAGGAAGACGACGGCGAAGACGACGACCAGGGAAGAAGGGAGAGGAGGAGGAGGAGGAGGAGGAGGAGGAGGAGGAGGAGGAGGAGGATGAGGAGGAGGGGGAGGAGGGGAGGAGGAGGGGAGGAGGAGGAGGAGGAGGAGGAGGAGGAGGAGGAGGAGGAGGAGGAGGAGAAGGAGCAGCATCAGCAGCAGCAGCATCAGCAGCAGCAGCATCAGCAGCAGCAGCAGGCGGGGGAGGAGGACGAGGAAGAGGAGGAGCAGGAGCAGGAGCAGGAGGAGGAGGAAAAGGAGGAGGAACAGGAGGAGGAGGAGGAGTTGGAGGAGGAAGAGGAGGAAGAGGAAGAGGAGAAGACCGACAAGGATGAGGAGGAGGAGGAGGAGGAGGAGGAGGAGGAAGGAGAAGTAGGAAGAAGGCGAGGAGGAGGAGGAGGAAGATGAGGAAGAGGACGAGGAGGAGGAGGAGGAGGAAGAAGAACAGAAGGAGGAGGAGGAGGAGGAGGAGGAGGAGGAGGAGGAGAAGGAGGAAAAGGAGGAAAAGGAGGAGGAGGAAGTGGAGGAGGAGGAAGCGGATCTTTTGGGAGGATGTCTCGAGCGAAACGCTGATTTTTCAACGAAAGTGTGTAAAGCACATGGGTTTTTGTTTTCGCTTCTTGGGCCATCTTGGTGGTCATCCGAGATCGCTCCGAACAGATGCCTTACAAGAGCTCTGTCGGCATCTCATTTTTTCGAGGAGGTCTAGGGCGAAACGCCCATTTTCGAGGATCCGAAAATTAGGCGAGCGAATTCGAGACCCCGATTTTTGGAGGATGTCCCGAGCGAAACGCCCATGTTTATCAAAAGACGTCTTAAGATACGACCCCCAACTTCACGATTTTATAAGGATGTCTCGAGCGAAACGCTCGTGTTTGAAACCTTTCCTGACATGAACGGGAAGCGCGTGAAAGGGAAGAGTTACGCAAGAACTTGCAGCATCATCGCGATCAAATGTAGTATAGGCGAGCTCTCCGAACGCTCACAAGGGATACGTATGGACACGCGCCCCCCGAACGTTCACAAGCATATTCCTGAGTATCCTCACCACTCCTCCGCATGAGGAAGACGACGGCGAAGACGACGACCAGGGAAGAAGGGAGAGGAGGAGGAGGAGGAGGAGGAGGAGGAGGAGGAGGAGAAGGAGGAGGAGGAGGAGGAGGAGGAGGAGGAGGAGGAGGAGGAGAGGAGGAGGAAGGAGGAGCAGCATTAGCAGCAGCAGAAGAAGAGGTGAGGAGGAGGAGGGGGAGGAGGACGAGGAAGAGGAGGAACAGGAGCAGGAGGAGGAGGAAAAGGAGGAGGAACAGGAGGAGGAGGAGGAGTTGAGGAGAAAGAGGAGGAAGAGGAAGAGGAGAAGACCGACGAGGAGGAGGAGGAGGAGGAGGAAAGAGAAGTAGGAAGAAGGCGAGGAGGAGGAGGAGGAAGATGAGGAAGAGGACGAGGAGGAGGAGGAGGAGGAAGAAGAAGAACAGAAGGAGGAGGAGGAGGAGGAGGAGGAGGAGGAGAAGGAGAAGGAGGAAAAGGAGGAGGAGGAAGAGGAGGAGGAGGAGGAGGAGGAAGAGGATTTTTTGGGAGGATGTCTCGAGCGAAACGCTGATTTTTCAACGAAAGTGTGTAAAGCACATGGGTTTTTCAATGTTTTCGCTTCTTGGGCCATCTTGGGGGTCATCCGAAATCGCTCCGAAAAGATGCCTTACAAGAGCTCTGTCGGCATCCCATCTTTTCGAGGATGTCTCGGGCGAGACGCCCATTTTCGAGGATCCGAAAATTAGGCGAGCGATTTCGAGATCCCGATTTTTGGAGGATGGCCCGAGCGAAACGCCCATTTTTAGCAACAGACGTCTTACAATACGACCCCCCATTTCACGATTTGGGGAGGATGTCTCGAGCGAAACGCTCGTTTTTGAAATCCGCCAGGTGAAAACCAGAGGGCGATCCCGCCACCACTCCCCCCCTGGACCCCCCCACTTGATAAATGCTTTCCCCTCCGGGCCTGTATACAACGTCCATCGCGCGACTCTAAAGAGTCTAAGCGCGCTTCCCGTCATCCGCCAGGTGAAAACGGAGAGCGGATCCCGCCACCACTCCCCCCCTGGACCCCCCCACTTGATAAATGCTTTCCCCTCTGGGCCCGTATACAACGTCCATCGCGCGACTCTAAAGAGTCTAAGCGCGCTTCCCGTCATCCGCCAGGTGAAAACCACAGGCGAACCCCGCCACCACTCCCCCCCTGGACCCCCCCACTTGATAAATGCTTTCCCCTCCGGGCCGGTATACAACGTCCATCGCGCGACTCTAAAGAGTCTAAGCGCGCTTCCCGTCATCCGCCAGGGAACCCCGCCACCACTCCCCCCCTGGACCCCCCCACTTGATAAATGCTTTCCCCTCCGGGCCCGTATACAACGTCCATCGCGCGACTCTTCGAGTCTAAGCGCGCTTCCCGTCATCCGCCAGGTGATCCTGGAGGAGCGGCGGCGCCACCACTCCCCCCCTGGACCCCCCCACTTGATAAATGCTGTCCCCTCCGGGCCGGTATACAACGTCCATCGCGCGACTCTAAAGAGTCTAAGCGCGCTTCCCGTCATCCGCTAAGCCTCCATACCGTGCAGCGCGCCACCCCCTATAGTTAAGAGATCTCTTACTGATATGAGGAGGATTCAGCCAAAACGTCCAGCTCGCTTCTCGTTCCTCGAAGACGCTTCCCGTTATCTGGAGCCCCACATAAAGGTTTTTCCTTAAGAGAAACGGTCCACGCTCCTCGTTCCTCGTTCGCGCTTCCCGTCATCCGCCGGCCCACCTCAGTTGAGGCACCAGGGACAGGTTTACCAACAAAAAGAGAACCCGGGGCCGGCGCCCTTTCCGGGAAAATATATCCAAAAATCGTCTGGGGGACTTCCATGGGGGTAGTTTTTCATCCCGGGTTTCTTTTTGACGGTGACGGGGCCCGAAAACGGCCCCCGGAGGCCAAATGCTGTGAAAAAAACAAAGGCGACGAGAAGCAACAAATCCACCGTTCAAGTTGCAGTAGATTTTCAAAGCAGTGTAGTGAGCACTGGGACACCCGAAGCCGCCATCCCGAAGGGCTCCTGGGCGGCCCAGCGAACACTGCGGAGGAGAAGCCAAAAAGCCACGCGGCATGAGCGGCAGAAGCGGGGAACGCAGTGGAGAAGGCTCTGAGATGTGTCGAACTGACATGTCAGGCCCCAAAACGACCCGAGAGACCGCCAGCGGGCGCCCAAGAAACCCCAAAGAGGCCCCAAAAGGCGTCCAAGAGGCCAGAAAGAAGCCCCAGAGGCCCCAAACGGTCCCCTCAAAAGGCATCGCCCGTGGATTTCTTTCCTCTTCTGGGGGTTAGCAGAATGAAACAAGCCTCTTGAATCAACCCGCCTACTGGGCCGAGGGGCATGAGACTTACTTGTGAGAGCTCATTGCAGGGCTTTGACCCTCATTTACACCCGCCTCAGAGGCCTCCGCCATTCCGCCACCTGGCTGTTGCATCGACCCCTTTCTGACCCAAGACGGCTTCCAGGCAGCGTCCAAGACGAGCTCGGAATCCATGCCGTAAGAGCGCCGGAAAAAGCGAAGGGCGCCGACAAAAAACTAAAAAAAAAAACGAAGGGCGCCGAAAAAAACGAAGGGCGCTGGAAAAAGCGAAGGCCGCCCAAAAAAAAAGGGCACCGAAAAGAGAATATCGCCCAAAAAAAAAACGAAGGGCGCCGAGATAGGCGGAAGAACAGCGGAGGGCGCCGAAGAACTGAGGAGGGCGCCCGACCCGCCGAGCCCGACCCGCCGAAAACGAAAGAGGCCGACCTCCCCAAATCCTTTTGGCGTCCGCGCGGATTTCTTGCATTCGCGCTGGCGCCAGGAGCGGCGCCAGAGGCGCCGCCAGTGGGGCCCCAGCACAGGGCCAAGAAATCCGCGCGGACTGGCGAAAGTTTATGTTTATGTTGTTTTTCTTCGAGAGAGACGCCTCTTCCGCAGGCATCCCCAAAACGGAAGGCCTCTTCCCCACCAGCGGTCGGCTGGCGGCGGACGGCGGTCGGCAGCGGCGGTCGGCGGTTGGAGTTGGCGGGCAACGGCGAACGTCCTCTGGCCGTCGGAGGAGGGAGAGGAGGAGGAGGAGGAGGAGGAGGAGGAGGAGGAGGAGGAGGAGGAGGAGGAGGAGGAGGAGGAGGAGGAGGAGGAGGAGGAGGAGGAGGAGGGAGGAGGGGAGGAGGAGAAGCGGGAGGAGGGGGAGGAGGGGGAGGAGGAGGAGCAGGGGAAAGAGGAGGAGGAGGTGGACGAGGAGGAGGAGGAGGAGGAAGACGGGCAGGAGGAGGAGGAGGAGGAAGAGGAGGAGGAGAAGGAGGAGGACGAAGAGGAGGAGGGGTAAGGGAAAGAGGAGGAGGAGGAGGAGGAGGAGGAGGAAGAAGGCAATGGGCGTGCCGGAAAATGGTACAGAGGCGTGGAAGACCAAGGGCGCGAAGAAAAACCAAGGGCGCCGACAAAACCCAAGGGCGTCAAAAAAACAGAGTGATCGACCCACGAACCCAGAAAAGTCTTTCCTCTGAGAATCGGGATAAGATGCCAAAGGAATTAAGATCTCACGTTCACTCTGCTCAGGGAGAGAAAGGACGGGATGAGACATCGATAAGACAAGTATCCGGTAAGCAAGATTACTCTATCAGGAATGTGTAGGGAGGAGGCCGGCTGGCCTACGACCGACGACGCGCGACGGCCGAGGGCTGGCGCGCTCCTTTTCTCTCCTGCAAGCAAAGACAAGCTTGCTTGAGCAATCAATACAGCTGCAGGATGCAGCATTAGTTCAGGCAGACAGTGCGTACCATGCAAGTTGACTCAAGTTGTATTTGAAGATGAGGCGGAGAGGAGCATATTTACTCCCGCCGCGGCGGGCCTCGCAGAGCCCATCCAGCCACAGCACCCCTGGCCTATACATATACACAACCACCGGAGCCAACCCCAAAAACTTTTACGGCTCAACGGTGGCTGCCAGGGGGCCAAGGGCCGAAGAGGCCCGACGACTCCCACCATCCCGTTAAATAAATTCTCTCCGCTGGACTGGCTTAGCCGACCAGTAGGGGTAATTACTCATCCAACACGCGTACCGCGCGTGGATGAGAACTTTCTTGCACGCGCCTGCAGCGACTGAGTCACGCGGGCGGAACTCAGTTCAGGGGTTCCCACGGGTTCTCCTCTTCTGTGGGCGGCTCCAGAGGCAGCGGGTTCGAAGACGCCGCACCTCCAGTATGTCCTTCTCCGCCGCGAGGCGAGCGGGAACGCCCCTGATCTGAAGCACTGTAGTTCTTCTCCTTGTTCTTGGATGTATTCCCTTTGGACGGGAAGCGAGCGTCATGCTCATACGTAGACAGCATGTGCCAGTAATCCAGAGTGTACCACTCTTCGTCGGACAGCCACGTGACCCGGTTCGGGTGGATATAGCACCCGACATGAACATTGTTTACGTAGCGCGAGTAGGACACGGACGGGTCGTAGTCGCAGTCGTAGCCAGCAGCGCCGCGGCCAGCACCCATGGCCCCATCGCGCGCGCGCCGGGGCACCGACCGATCCCAAGTGTTGGGATACCGTGAGTATGCCTCTCTTGTCGTCACGGCTGAGCCGGCGAAAGAACGCGGGGACTCGGTAGCGTCATCAGGGGCCCGAACGTCTGAGACGTCAGGTCTAAGCGGCGGAGGTGGCGTTAAAGGTCTAGCCTTCACCTCATCCGGTGCCCTTCTGGGTCCCACGAGGTCGGCTTGGCCGTCGCGGTATTGATCATCGTTTTTAAGATCTCGCATAAATTGTAATAAACTCCTAGCAGCAGTCGCCACTGGGACACCATACTTTTCGCATGCAGTGCGGAAGGGTCCATCATCTTCATCCTGGAGTTCTGTTCCAGGATCAGGATATTTGTCCTGAAGCCAAAAAATGGCTTCCTGTATGAGAGCACCCTGGCAACGGACATCCTTATGCATTTTCCTGCCCATATTATGGGCCCACTTCTCTATTATGTCGTCCGCTTGAACAGCGGCACGAATGCGGCAGTCAAGAGCATACTCATCTGTCCGTCGCTTCGAAGTAATATCATCTGCGCGCGCTGCATCGGGACGAACTATTCGCCCCGGGTAGCCAATAAAATGTCCTTCTGCTATAAAGGAGCTGATGATTTCGCGAACAATCGCAAAAATCCTTATAGGCCGAAGACCCCGTTGCATCTGCTGTACAGAGGCCAACAAGTTCCCATCTACTATGGTCTTGATAATTGGTGGGATATCATGTTCCGCTGCTGCAGTATTGCCCTGCCAGGATTACGCGGACGTACGCCTGCACGTTCGACGACATATTGGGCCGCAGTTGCCCGAGCCTCTGCCCCGATCAAAATTATTATGATCGAAGGGTCCTCGCAGCGATTGCACACATATCCGTCAGGATGATCAAGATTGCCCGTTCCCTCGGTTATCAGCGCGGCCTTAGCCCCGCGGATTGCCGAAAAGTCCAGTCCTATTTGTGATTGTTCACCTGCCCTCGCGGCTTCGCTGGCGGCATGTAGCAACACTGGGATTATGAGGCGGTGGCCCCGGCACTCATCCGTCCTGAAACGGACTGGGAACTGCGAGTTGGCCTCGCTCTGAAATTGTTCTCCCAGACGAGTGGCAATCGCGCGGGAGGGTTTTCCCCCCCGGCGTTTCTTTCTACGTCTTCCACGACGTTTGCATTCTGCACGGGTAACCATGGTCTCCCGAAGTTTACCACGCCATCAACTGTTTGAAGCGTCGGGACAAAGACATTTGATCTAGTCACGTCGCTATACCATCTATCCCAGCCTCTCAAGGGCACGACTGAGTCGCCCCTTTCATTCGGCCAGTCAAAGGCGGCCAGAGCTGGACAAGTTCTTCGGCGAGCATATTGGTCAAAGCTCGTCTTCCATAGTTCCGGCCACAAGGCATTAATTGCCGGGGTCCGCCTGCTCACCCTTTTAGCTGAATACTCAAGCCAAGATACGAACCGTCTGACCAAAGGCCTTAAATATTGGAAGAAAGGGGCATGGCGCGCCGGTGGCTGAGCCACGGCGTTCACTGGCACCCAAGCCGGGAAATTGCACGGCAGGCTATTGCCGAATATCTGGCCAGCTGCCGCTAGTTTAGCGCATTCCCCATTCGCCCATTTTCGCTCCTGCTGATGATTACTGCTGATGTTCTTCATTACTAACGCAGAAGCTCTCTGTTGTCGTTCCCCACGCATGTTTATCAATTGGGCACGGTCCCAGGGGAGATCGTGTTGATTTACCACCTCTAATACGAGGCCATTCGCCTCAAGGGACCGCGGGATTGTGCTGTAATTCCATGTCTGAGTCATGTAATCGTGCGTGACCATATGCTTGTATTTAATCGGACAGCTGCAGACAGGACAATTTGCAAAACCCGTCCTCACCCAGTGATAACGGAAGCACAAGAACCTCTCGTCATCTTCCCAAGGGACGGATAGAACCCGTTCCTGGATTTCGGGTGACAGCGCTGGCCGACGATTCCACGACAACAGTAGTCTCTCGTCTGTGTGAGTCCAAGCAATAATCGACTCATTGTCGGAAGTCACTTCGTACGAAACCCACTCGCGGTTGAAAAGTACCGACCAGCGCATCTGGTCTGTCTGTTTAACGAGAGAGACGGCTTTGTCAATGTCAGTGAATCTCGGCACCTCTCGAGACACTAGGGCCCCGTCTGGGCAGACCCTGTACGAGAAGCGAATGAGAACTCGGCCGGTGAAAACAAGGACAAGGCACCATGACTCGCGATGGTTGGGAAGTTGCTGCCATGGGTGGTTGGTGTCGTCTGCAGGCCAAGTCCCCACCGATTGCGGTTCTCCTCTCTGCGCCACATTTCCCATGGGCGCTAAGCTCCTTGCAGGGAGAGGTTCTCCGTATTTCCGCTGGCTGAGCCACGGAGGAATACGTGTAGGATCAGGCATTGTAGGGCTCCTGTTCGTTGGAAGCAACCGCAGCAACTCGTAGTCTGCGTCACGACAAAGCCCAGAATCACTCTTCGGGAAGCGGGCTCTTCCATCCGTAGATTCCAGGAATGTCTGCAAGTCCGCGATATGAAGAAGAGATCCATTACTCCTGACTTGGCCAGGGTCATACGGGACATACTTTCTTTCAATGGAAGCAACGAATGTTGAATGTCCCTGGCATGCTCGATAGAATATGGGTATAGCTGCCTCACTCCTCTCTTTCTCTTGCGATGGGCACGCCTTATATCGTGTCCACATTTCATGGACACTGGTCCCGACAATATTATAACTATCCTTGGGGGGTATTCCCAAAACTTCGATTGTCTCTGGTGGCAACACGGTTAAGCCGTGCGCAGCAAGGGCATATGATTGAAAAGTAAAACCGTCGTCTTTAATTTTCTGCACCAGGTCTCCAAAATAGACCCAGCCTCCCGACGATCTCGCATAGTCAGAACAATGCCTTGCGAGGTACACAGCGCACTTGCCTATTTTCCTGGCAAATACATATGTTCGGCAGCGCTGGGTGCACCAAGTGTCCGAACTGCCCAAAGCAGCCGGATTTTCTCTGTCGTCGACCCCAACTACCAGCGGCTCAAGGCACGTAAAGGTCTCCGGGGTAAACCCTTCTGGGACATCATCGGAATGAAATTCCGCTCTAAGAAAATCCTTCGCCTGTTCGAAAGTGCCATCATCCTGATTGAGGCTCCCCAACATTGCGAAAATCGCGTCTTCCGCAAATTCGGCCATATACCGAAGTGTGTCGCCTGTTTGATTGCGGGTGGCTTCGATGCGCGGCGGAACGTGACCGGTTATATGTGCGTCATGGACCATTGGCTTCATTGGTCCAAGTGTCTTCCGACTGATTTGCCCACGTTCTTCTGCCGTAACATATAGCTGTTTGCCCTTAAATGAAACAGCATGCCCCACTGTGACGTCTTGATCGCCATCGTTAGGATCTGCGTACGCGGGCTGACTCTGTCTTTTATCAGGAGCAAGCGGAAGACTTAATCTACGAAACATATTTTCAGATGCTGGACCAAAGGAATAAGTCTCGTCTTCCATAGATTCAATGAGCTCGGGGTCCCCATCATATGGAAAGATTGTACTAATGTCCTCAGCTTCACTGTCTGCTCCCGGGATTCCCGGATTGCCTGAGGCATCCGGGCGCCTTGCTGATGCTTTGGGGACATGTGTTGCCCCCTCATCACATGGCTCCACCGTGGGAGACACTGATGACTCTTCATGTGCGTCAAACTGATCATCCTGCTCCGCTCTGGTTGAACCAGGCGGAGGAATCGGGAGATCCTCCGTCGCAGCTGAGCCGGACGGAGGGGCAGGAGGAGTAGGTACTCTGACCACGCTTGCTCCCGAGCCACCTGCCTCTGCACGTCTGGACCTCCTGGGTTTGTCCGACACCACAGTGGCGCGAACAAAATTTGGTTCCGCCTTTATGATTTGCTCAACAACAGCATCAGCAAATTCATTCCACACAGCGGAATCAGTATCTGGCTCGTGTTCGTTATTCTGCTCATGTATCGAATAAACACATCTCGCTGCTTGAATAAACGAGACAGCTTCTATTCTGAATTTCTTCAACTCAGGGGTCTCCGGCTGTTCAACTTCCTGCGCTCTCGTCCGTACTCCACTTAGACTGTAGAGGAACTGTTTCTCATTTTTCCATACACTGCGGGCTCTTGAGCGCGAGAAGTGTTTGTTTGAGACGTCTTTTAAGGCTTGTAAGATAGAAGTTATATCATCGTCTCCAACCAACATTGGCGAATCCTCAGATGAATGATCCCCATCCGAGAGTCGCGGGGCTTGCGCCTGGGATATCCAATTATTTTCGTCTCCATCTTGGTCGGGAACTACCTCTTCAGCGGGGGCAGCTTTCGCCTCGACGATCGAGGAGCGCGCTTCTGCAGGCCGACCTCTTGCGGCACTGCCTTCGGCATGCCGTGCATCTCCCCAACGCCTGAACCAATTAGGTGCAGATTTATACCGAGGCTCAGTTTTCTGATGGCTCTGATCGACGGGCGGAGATTCGGAAACATTATCTCCAATAAATTCGGTCAAATTGGGCAGAGGCTCACGAATACTTGGTCTCCAAATTTGGCTGCCGACTGTGCCTTTGCCACCCGGCTTAGCCGGTGGCTGTGCAGTCGGGGACGCAGCAAGATCTCCTTCAATTCGAGGCATCTTCGCTGGCGGAGGGCCCAATACCTGTGATCTTGGTCCAAATTGCGGCGGAGGTGGAGCTTTCTTGGGAACCTCTTTTGCCTGCGGAACATTCCCCTGCATCGGGGCGCTCGGCCCGTTGGCCGGCGGCTTCGTCGGCATTTGAATCGCCGGTGGAGCCCTTTTGGGGGCAATCTCTCTCGGTCCTCCAGGAGGAGGAGCCTTAAGAGTAGAGGGCCAAGTCGTGGCACCGGGGGGCGGCGCTTTGCATGTCCTCTCTTGGTTTGCAGGGGTCCGTCCGAGGCTCGGGAACCCTTATTCTCGATCGAAAATGGGGTGCCAGACGGCTTAGCCGCCGGCTCCTTTTTGTCCGCCTCCTGCGCCTCTTCTTTCTCCAGTCTGTTCTGTTCAACCAGGTTCATGGACTTCTCCGTGGCCTCGCTCTTGTGCACCGCATGAATCTTGGTTAATCTGACTCCTTTCTCTTGAAGCCAAGGCCAAATGTCGTCATGTGTTTCATCGTCGGTTGCCCCCTTGCCCCTCAAATATGGGCCCTGTCCCATCTGCCAGTCAAATTGTTTCAAATTTGGGACCCAGGCCATCTGAGCTTCCCGGATTTTGTTCGTGGTCTCTGTCCGTTCTTCGTCTCGGTACCCTTCGATCTCAAAGTCCAGCTCCAGATTCCCACCGTTTTGTCTAGCAACATGCAGCAAATGTGACCACGCGTCAGTAGCGCACAATGCTGCCGGGGTCCAATGGTAGAGTCGCAACTCATACAATACATCGCTCATCGGATCACTCACATACTGGGTCGGTGATCCTCTAATGGACCTTGGCTTTTTGACATAGTAAACAATCTCAGCAGTTACCCAAAATACCATCTCCGAAAGTCTCCTCCACAACAGAGAATGTGGTGTGCGTGTTGGGGTTATCGGTACATGGGAAGGAATATACCCCAACCGCATGTGTTTTCACATTCCCTCCGCATTTGGGATTTGATGGGAGCAACTGATGACCCTCCAGTATCGAATGAAGGGCAGTCACAGACGTGCCGCGTGACTGTTTTGTCCAACCTGCAGATGAGTCTGAGACTTCCGCAATCTTTGCATCTGTCACGAAGAAAGGCAATGAAAGCTCAACGCAGTGGGCCCTGCCCACCTTGCGGGTACTCGTCCTCAATTTAGCCCAATTCAAGCGGTCAGCCACAGTGGCTGTCGGGCTTGCTATCGACCTGTCGGCTTTGATTATTAGGAAACGCGCCCAGTTCGGAATTATGTAGTGTGGAGTCGCAGGCGGGACTTTCGTCGTCTTCTGAAGCAATTGGAAGGCAAGCCACGCTTCACTGTTAGTTGCTTTTAGAACCAGTTTCGTTTCCCTGCTTCTAGCTGGGCCCATCCCTCGAGCGACTTCTGCAAGGCGGCCTTCTTCGCCCGGATAGGCGTTCATAGGCATCATGCCCCGATGGAGGTTCTGGCTAGGAACCGTGAATGGACAAAGAAAATCATAATGAGTGATCTCTGTCGCCGATGATTTCTGGAAAGGCAACTCCTTTGTCTGCTGATATGGAAGACAATGCGGCCAGAAGGGTTCTTCCACTCCCGGGCTACCTTCTTCTGGCCGCCTCGGAAACTTGTAACTGCCACTGAGCCTGGTCCATTGTCCCTCCGGGCACTTTTCACGGATGTATCTTTCTGCTGATTCACCAGGCGTCTCTACTTCTTTGACATGAGACGGCGGCACCAAAGGGGGAGCGCGAGGCGATTGAGCCGTTCGCGCGCTGGAACCAGAGCCCGCAGCGGCTGAGCCGCCGGGCCTGGCATCCCCAGCCGGAGCAGCAGCACCAGCCGATGACGCAGCGGGAACGGGGACAGCTATGTCACCCAACGTCGCGCCACTCACCGAGACGGCTAAGCCGCTCGGCGCAGCCGCTGGCGCTGCCTTGTTCAACTCGTTGAGTGCTGTACGCAAAGGCTCCTCATTTTGCACGCCCTCATTCTCCGATCCCTGACTCTTTCCTTTTGGCGGCATTCCAGGACAGAAAGTTTCTCCGCGCGGCAAAAAGTAGGCATCATCCGTCCATGGGAAAAAGTCACTGCATGCGGCTCCTCTTTCAAGGAAATTCATAAACTCCGAGTAAAATGAATGTATTGCACCACCTCCAGATCCGTTTGAAACGGCTGGAAAATCAACGTTGGTCAAAGGTGCCCTGAATGGGCGCGTGCCAAATATCGATGTGGGTATATTGCCTACAGCAAGAGCCCAGTCCTGCCAGCACAGGACAAGGTCTTTAACGTCCGCCTCCTGTCTGGCATACCCGCCCTCTCTCGTTGCGCACGTTATATGACCATCCCGAAGGGCTGAGCCGCCGGAAGGCTGACAGAAAAATAATACGGCTAGTTCGGCCGCTTTGATCATGTAATCCGCACATAACTGGCCAGCATTCGCGCTTTCAATACGCCCTCCACTGTTTAGTTTGTAGTCCGGGTGGCTGGCACCGCAATGGAAAACGTCTCCTGGGCGGTGCCCAAGCTGTCGGTAGAGGCTCACTCCGTCAAGAATCATTATTCTAGGAAACATTCCTATTGCTTTGTAGTGTTCTATCCGACGGTTCATTCTGGCTCGAACTAGGGTGGCAACGTCGTCCCACATCGGGCCAACGCCATCTTCATCGTTCTGCCAGCACTTGTGGTCCCCACCAAAACACATGATGTCAATCGCCCCCTCGGGTGAACGACACATCGCGTCGTCAATCAACTAAACAGCGTCTCTTATCATGAACCTGAGGCTTCCAGCGAACGCGAGCGGGTTCTCATTTCTTTTGGGCCCACGCCCAACTCCGTTTAGCTTAGATGAGTTATCGACAATGTCATTGAAGTTCCAGAACGTAAAACGGATCGGAAAGTGAGTCCCTTTTATGTAACACCTGGTCTGGTCCCACCGAAATTTTGAAGAGGCCTCAAGGATGCTCGGAATCTGTGCTCCACTCATGGTTTGCTGTATACTTCCAAACACCTTCTCACGCAGGTTAAATTCAGGGCACAGGCTAGGCTTCGGTGCCACTGCTTTGTCTTTGAACACAATTGTAGAATCCGAAACACTGTGGATAGAGCAAGACCAAGCATGGTTCGACCCGTTCCTCATCTGGCTCAGCGGGCGAAAGAAATCCGTCACGGGTTTCCCCGTGGACGACATAGCAGCGAGGTCCTCTCCTATAAACGGGATCCATGAATGTCCATTAACTTTGGCGACCTGAGAAATGGCCTGACATTTCTTAATGAAGGTCAGTTTGGTCGACCAGTCTTTCATCTTTGGGTCCGTGACCACAATATAGAGGTCTAAAATTTCGCCCACCTTTTCCCGCCGTTCGTTCGCGGGGGGTCTGGGACCATCCCCGAAGAGCCCCTGCGCCTGTAGATACTCTAGGACGTTCCAGGGGCCACGCCCGATGTAAGGCTGATCATCAGACTCAGCTTCAGCTGCTGCTGGTCCTGAGTCTGGCGGCCCTGCCCCTCCACCACCTCCTGAGGAGGGGTGAGAGGGTGGATTGTTCCCTGAAGAAGATCCGCCGGACGTTGGTGGAGCTCTACCTCCACCGGCTGAGCCGCGGGGCGGTCCGCCACCAGTGCCCCCACCGGCTGAGCCGGGAGGGTTATTATTGCCAGACGACTGGCCGGCGGATGATTCGCCGGCCACCTGTCGTCCGGCTCCAGGGCTGCTGAATGAGGGCTGATGCCGCACGGGACTGCTTGTTGGCTAGCCAAGATAACTTTGTCGTCCGGAGCCTCTGCTGCAGTTCTCGGCTTCTTCTGCGGTGAGTATTCATCGGCCCCTGGATCGAGGCCATCCCTAGCAAGCCATTCTTCCAGATTCTGCGGTCTTTTCCACGGGCACTGTCTTTTCCGCCAATGCACCGCCTGCTGAGGAGAAGCCTCGAAGCACGTTGCTTTTGCAGTGGCGGTAAGGGCCTCCTCGACAACATGCACTGGCGCACGGTATAAGCCTCTGACCACTGGAAGAGCGACATCGTCCCCCAGCGATCCCCAGTGGCTGAGCCCTGGGGAGGCTTTCGGGGAGAAGGCGCCCAAATGTCAACCCAGACATGCGGGGGCCCCTCTGCCCAGTGGTCTACCACTGGCACGCTCACATAGTTGCCAAAGGGAATCTCATACCGAACGGCTGAGCCGACAGTAGGACCTATGACTTCTCCCGGTTCGAGCGGTTGAACTATGCCACGGTATCCCCCAGGAGGGTTCGCATACACCTTACTGACCAACTTCGTCTTTTCGTCAGGATACGTCTGAAAGAACGTACCAACAAGGATCTTGCCCAGGTCAGGAGGGGCGCAATCGAAACGGCAAGTAGCCTTCCGCTCGAACATCGCCCAATGTACCGTCCATGGATATTGCGAAAACTGGGAATACAAACGCTGAAATATCGTCTGTGACGTTGATTCCAGGTCTGCCTTCAACGCGGCCACGACATCGTCGCTCCGCATATAGAGTATGTCATGCCTCCACACTGTGCAGCGCCAACCCCATCCTTTCGCGGGTACGAATTTGATCTCCCCAGTAGGTCCCGGTCGGGACCATTCCCTCAACTTGTCGGGGTAACATCTGAAGATCGGTTTGTTCTTCCAGGGGCCGATGTCCTCAATATTAGAGTTGGCTACTTTCTTTGTTTGCTGACTGTCTCGGAAGGCTGCCTCTGCTGCCCTTTTGCGAGCAGTTATTTCTTCGCCGCGGATCTCAACACCAGCCTCCATCTCGACATCCATCTCGGACACAACATCGTTCGAGCTGAAGTCGCTGTCTCTGCTCCCGCCCGGCTGAGCCGGTGGGCAAGCCCCCCCTCTCGGCTGAGCCGGCGGCGTGGATTTTCGAATTGTTTTGGGAGGAGCATCATCTCGAATCTCTCTCCCTTGATTTTCTTCTCCGACTGAGTCGGAGTCGAAATCATCTACTATATCATATGAGCAGATCGAAACAACGTCCTCCCCCGGCGGCTTAACCGCTGAGTCTCTCAACGGTCGGCACACGGGCCCGGTCGATGCTCTCTCAGACGCGCGGGGGGCGCGGCAGGCAAGGCTCGAGCAGTCGCCGCAAGGCAACAGCTCGATCCTGGGGGAGGCCGGCCGCGGGGCAGCCCGCGCAAGCTCTAGAGACGAAACGGCAGCGGCACAAACATGAGTGGAGGAGGAGATAGGACGACGACGAGACGACAAAAATTTCTCTGCAGCACGAGCAATGATAATATGGACCTGCTTAGCAAAAACATCCGTGTAATCTTCTGCGCTCTTGCATTCTCGTCCTCTAGCCTCGACATGCTCGCGTGTGCCATCACATCTGCGCTCCAGCCCCTCCGCAACAACAGAGGAGGTAGTAGCTATCGTCCAGGGTTTTTTCATGAAATTGCCCTTGCTATCCTTTAACCCATACGCACATCCGTGCAACGCCGTCTTAACAAACTCTAGCTCTCTCATGAAACCTTTTACCTGAGGGCCCCTCCAATAATTGCACTATGTAGGCCAGTCAATACAAATAATGCCCCCCGCTTTGTGCACAGCGCGGGCAATCTCCCGGAAATTCCAAAACAGGTATCTGAAATCAATGCTAATACCACGAAGCCTACGCATCGCTCTATGATTTCCAGTACGGAAATAGTGCGCTTCATTCACATATTGCCAGGGAGAGCCTCCCGTGCAAGGCAGAGAACCCCACAACGTGATATGTTTTCCCTTGAACGTATTAATACCGTTCAGTGTTATTATAAGTCCCTCATCCGTCCTCATATCTTCCTTTTCATTGTATCGAATCACCTTACATGAGTTGTCGACGAAATTCTTTGGGTCTCCTATCCTGCTTTGAGGGCCGCAACAGCATTCTAATAAAAGCCTTTCCCCGGTCCACTGAGTGGCCGGGGCGCAATCTTCTCGGATCCAGAACTCTGTGTATCCGGTCCATCTACTCAGGCAATAGTCGCCATCTCTGGAATCGCCATTCGAGTCATGTTCAAATGGGTGATGATATCTACTCTCTTCGTCGCGCCAATTGTCAACGCGGTCAATCGTCAAACCTTCCTGGACATTGACAGCATAGGCGCGGCGCTTATCATCTAATTTTTCGGGGTCGACGGGACAATCACCGATTGCAGGCATGAACGTAACAAGTCTCGGAACAGAACGCCATCGTTTCAAACTCTGTCCTTGTCGTACCCATGTCTCAAGAAACTGGCAGCCGCAGCAGGTGGAGGATGAGGAAGAAAACGGTTGTTACTGGGAATATCTTCCACGCTTTCCGGCGCCATGGAAGTATCTGACTCATTTTCACTATCCGTCCTGTCAAACATTGTTTTCATTTCGCGATCACAACTTTTCTTGGTTATATTATCCATCGCTCTCGTTTTCTCGGAGCTTCTGCTGTAACCTTCTTTAGTCATTAGAGGAACGATATTACCTGCATCCTCGGCAAAGCCGGATGCATCCGCAATCACTGTTGCGCTGGGAGCGCATGCCTCCGCGTTTTTGCCGGGGGCGGCCACAACGGGTTTGCCCTTGTTGGGGCGCTTTTTCTTTTTGTTCATCTTTTTGCTAGGTACAACAGCTCCTCTCCGCAAGGCCGAATTAGGGCCCAAGCGGGGCTTCAGAATCCCCCCGGATTTCAGGGGAAGTCCGTCTGAAAACATCGAGTCAAGATAATCTTGGCACCGCTTAGCGGCCCAGAATTTAGGCGTCACAATGTTGACAAGATATAGAACCTTAACCCAAGCCAAAGGGTCAATAAATCTTCGGTTCCAATGTCGGTAGCCTCGTTTTGAGTTCTTGCATATTGGAGCTCAACAAGGCCACGAGAAAATTGTTCGGACACAGCTGCAGCATCAATTCTATGCGTTCTCGGGAGATGCATTACCTTCATTGACCCACCTGCCTTGATGACTTTACAAACCGCTTGGTTATCTTCCAAAAATAGACATCGCACTGGTCTGTCAAGCAGTATTTCCGAAAGCGGTAGCGCCGCGAGCAGCTCCTTGCGTAACGCAAGGTCAGCCGCGACAATCTCAGCCTCGAGTGTACTATGGGAAGCACACGCTTGTCTTTGCGATCCCATAGACTGCCCAGCGCTCGTGCATGGTCCCCAAATAGCTTGATAACTAGCACTCGTGCTCCGATGCGTGCGAATGTCACTTGCCAAGTCTGCATCCGAATACTGCTTAAACAGAACATCATCCTTTTTGTCGCCTACCCACGAAGTCATGCGGTAATGGGAGGTACATTTGATATAACATATGAGGCGAAATAGATCCATGTCTTGTTGTTCTGCCCATTTTGTAATGCAACTGGCGGTTTGACACACGGCACGGAGCAGGTCGTATCTTGCCATTCTCGCACCAGAAAGTATCTTCACGAATACTTGTGCGGCAATAGGCCGAAACACACCCGACTGAATCGGTGGCTCGGGGTCATCGGGACTTGCTACTGCGGCGTCAAGGCCAATAACTTCTATGTTTCGATCAGGGGGGCCGGAATCGACATTGATTCGCAAGGCTGACGCTATTGCCTCCTCAGCTGGGGAATATATCTCGCCTCTTGGGCCGCCCTGGCCATCTTCGAGATCAGTACGTTCAGGGCCAAACGGGGTACCCGCGGCCGGATAAGTGGCTGGGTCGGCGTCCGTTAGTCGAGCATATAATGCAACACAGGATTCAAAGAACTCTGTCATGTCATATTCTATGACTTTTACTAATTTCGGTTTTCTCGGCTGATATGGCTCGGACGGTTGAGCCGCCGAGTCACCCCCCGTTTCCTCCTCGCTACTCTCGTCTGTTACGGAGGCATTGTTCTTAACCTTGGGAGGAGGCGGGTCTAAGATTGTAGGTAACTCCCCCAGCCATGCAACCGTTCGTGTTGACAATCTGCGTTCGCATCCCAAGTATCTTCCAACAGCAGTTGGGGGGTCTATCTCTATTCCCTTGGGGTCTATCTCTATGCCCTCAGCAAGCTTGTCGGCAGGCCCCGACAGCTTAAAATCATCAACATAGAGAATCAGGAAGATTTGTAACTCTTTATGGAAGTAACAGCTGCGCCACGGACTACACTGCACAAAACCTTTTGCCGTAACATGTCCTTCACAATGCTGCCCCCAATATCCACCTGAATCAGGGCGCCCGTACAATGAGAGATACAGCGGGCATACAGGGTTACGCATGTGTGACCATGCTTTAGGCCATTCGTCTCGAGGCAAGAAAACCCATGTGGGGGCGCCCCCTAGCTTCGACTGAGTGAAGGCTTGGCGGGAGTCCGCTTGCTCGATGCTCTGACCTTCGAATAGCCCGTAGGTGTCAGCTGCTCTGCCAGCCTGCATCGTAGCGGGGCTGCTGGAAAGTTCCTGGAATAATGCCACATCCTTATTTTGATCTCTAACACTCGAACCATCGAAGATTACCCGACCTTTATACTTGCGATCTTTATGTCCCAACGGCAACTCCGAGTTATTTTCAACGAAGATCGCAAAGAGCCGGCCAAAATGAGCCGTCCTTCCCTTGAGTTCGGCAACTACATCGGAGCACTCTCTGACGCCATCCTCCATCCATGTGCCTATAGCTCGCAACCTGCCCCATTCTTTTCTCTAGGCAGCTTGGGCATCTTTATCCGCCTTGGCCTCGTCTTTGGCGCAGATCTGGCGACAGCGGCATCTATGTGGGCGCGTTGCCAGTCACTGGGGAGTTGGAAGGGTGCATCGACGATTGAAATAAGGTCAGTAATTTGATTGTAGAAGCATTGCAAATCAAACTTTTCCTTTTCACGATGACTGAGATCTGCCTTCGAGTTATGCTGTAGTGGCATCCGAGGCACGCTTCGCCGCGACGCGGCGGCCGCCGGACTCGGGGCCCGGCTTGCCTCACGATTGCCCTCAGGCTCGTCATCGTCATCATCGGACAAAGGATCCCTACCGGCTGAGCCGGAGGGAAGCCCATCTCGTGCAATAGTGCCTCCATACCATGTCTGCTTCCACCAAATATCCTCATCATCCGAAAGATGTCCTACCGAATCATCTTCCTCCGAGGACTCATCAGTCGCAGGCGCGGCTTGACCGCCCTGGGCGCGTCGCGACGCCGCCCCACGTCCGCGGCCAGGAGTCTAGCACAGGCCGTTTTTCTTCAAACGGCGCAGCCGCTCAGCCACCTTAGGCGCTGGTAGCCTGGCCTCGGGGAGAGCCGCAAATGGCTGAGCCTCTGCGGGTTCGGGCGGAGTCTGTGGATCGTCCACATCCAGGCCAATGTCACGCAGAGGGCCGAGGCAAGGGCCGGGATCTTCGATACCGAAGAATCCTCTCTTTTCTGCCTTCTATCGTTCGACAGCCTGTCGACGTTGTGCCTGATTCATGTGAAACCATCGTCCCGGACGCATCCCAGGATTGGTGGATTCAGGCAGCTTTTTCAGCCATTGGGCACTGTACTTCGGGTCTGGGTCTGTTACCCACACTCGAGTGATAGGCACGTAATCGGGATCATAATAAAGAACAACTCGAATGCTACATGTCTTTCGACGACCTGTCAATGGAAGTTTATGTGTCAACTTCTCTTTTGTAAGTCCCACGACGATTCGTCTGTCCTCGAAGTATTCCATCGTGTCCAGGTTTTGGGTTGTTCGAGCAAGAAGTTGCCCCTTCCCAGGAACCTTCTCACGCGGCTTAGCCGCTGAGAAGTTGGACTGTCTGTCCAGACGATACTCGAGTTGTGCGAGTCCCAGCTTTTGATTCTTGTCTGCTGGATGGGAATCGCGCTGAGGATCCCTACCGTCAACTACCATAGGCTCGTCATCCACACACAAGCCCCCTGGGCCGTCGTCTTCTAGATCGGCCTCTGAGTCGAAGTGAGGAGCGCCATCGCCTCCTTGAGAAGGCGGCGGCATAACAATAGCAGGATCATCAGCATTAAACATATTGTACGGTCTTATCCCTGTGGCTGGTTGAGGTCCGTCTGGGACGGCCGCAGCTTCTCCTGTTTCTGTAGGGATTGTGACGGATCGTACCTCTGTCGCCGCTTTCTCGCACGCTTTTCGCAAAGGGAATTGAGGCGACTGGTCATCAGCAGTACCATCTAAAATGTTTCTGTACACCTGGTCAGACTTCTCAATGGTGGGTCGTTTCCCTCTGGAGTACGCCCTGTTCCCATGTTCAGTCCGTCCAATTGTCTCAGAGGGACAACGTAGCTGTCCGGTCCAACCAGCCCCCCCGCTTTGTGCACATACCCCAAGTAAGTCCCTGGAATCATCGTTGCGCCAGTCTTGGCGGTCCGAAATCTGTACTCAGGTGGAGGCACATAGCGCATGAGGGACCCAAAGGGGAGGAGCGGAGCATCGAATCTACATCCAAAGCGTCGTTCTCAACTTGACTGCCCCTCTGCTGGGTTTCGAGTATTGTAGCATAAACAGAAGTAATGGACCGCGCAGGTCCAAAACGGTGGCGGAAGACCAGCCTGCATGAGTAAGGCTCTGGCCCCCATCTGCACCACGCCATGTGCACGCTCTGCAACAGCGTTATGTTTCTTGTTTCCTGGGATGGCAGGACCATGGGCAATATTGAGCTCGTAACATGCCCTCGCAAGCTCTCTTGCACCATCTGTATAACAATATTATAACTTCTCCTCCGGGGCTCTCAGGTTCACTAAAAAGTTGCAAACGTGAACCGCAGACTTGTCGTGTACACCCTGAGCGACAAGAAAGTCCGTAGCTCGGTCGCGAAAAGTCACACACGCGGTCTCATCGTGGAGCCCCCGCGATAGTTCACCCATCGCAAACCAATGGTCCATCGTCGTCAGGTGTCCGAACAAAGTGGGGTTAGCGCATGGGCGGGGAACCTTTAGCCCGTTGTTTTGCGCTTTGCGCTGTTGCTTTCTGATAGCTTTGGCCCAATTGCATACTGAACAACATGGGTTCTTAGGAGTATGATTTAGAAGGTGCGGCAGGGAGGCCGCGGCCTTCTTCAGCCGCTCGGCAAGGGTATCCGACACCTCAACCTCCGCAACGTCTGGGTCTAAATCTGGCGGTGCGTCGACGTCGACTAAGTCGACACCGTCAGCGTCTCCAACTTCACCCTCCTCGGGTCCTGGGGCCGCGTTGCACACATATGAGTCCAGTCCTCGGTATATATCGCAAGGAAGGTATCCTGAAACTCCGTACCTACGTGGGCACCTGTATGCGGCAGCGCAGGCCTCGGCTTTGCCGGGCTGCTCGTCGCACTGACCGACGGCTTGACCGTGGTCAGGCAAAGCTGAAAAACTTTTGAAGGCAGCGATACCGGTCGGCGTCCGATTCCAACCGCTTTCACTAACCTTTTGAGGCGAATAGTAGAAGTAAGTGATGGTATCCGCAGAGTCTACCGAAGATGGAAAGGCGGGCGCGATCTCAGTCGGCCGCCCATCAGCGTAGCTGTGGGTTTCAATCAACTCATGTGTATGCAGGTCTATGGTTACGCGAGTCTGGGCAGCATGGGGCGGGGGGCCTCCCGCCGATCCCACATTGCCCAGGAATGCCTTGGCGCCTGGCGTCGCGCAACACCGCCGCTCGGGGGCTTCAACCCCTCCGGCGGCAACCGCGCACATCCACTGACCCAGCGCCTCTTTGCCTGATAGGGTCAAGTACGGCATTTAACCCTCAACGGCCAGGTCCACTCTTTGGCCATTGGGCAATAGCAGGTAGGGTCTCTGGCCTGCTGGCCAAAAGAAGCTAAAGCCGTGATCCATGCACCGCTCTCCTACCGAAATCACGCACGGAGTCTCCGGCATGACTAAAGCGTTAAAACTACCACCCTTAAAATTAGGACATGCGATGCGAACTGAACCGAGGGCCTTGGATTCTCCCCCAGCAGTATTCAGAGTGATCGATTGCGGAAGATTTCGAATCAATCTCATTGCACCTGCACTTCTAATGTCTTTCTCCGCTATGAGGTTGTACCCACATCCAGTGTCAATGATGAAGCGTAGCGCGCCAAGATACGCAGCATCTTTGTCTGTGCATCCAGCAGCGGCTGTGCCGTGCGGGCCCTCTTCCCCCTCCTCAGTTTCCAACCAGAGATGCCAGACTTCATCTTGCAGGTCCGACGCTCTGATCAAAGCTTCTGCAGTAGATGCCCTCGACTGAGTAGATATATGTCTGCGCACTTATCCTGGGAACCTCCATCTATCTTTGCTACTCGAAGGCAACTCTTTCAAGTCGTGGCGACGCGCCTTCCTCCAAGTGATAGTGGGTTCCTCAGTAGAGGGGTGAAAACGGACACGGAGATTGCATCTATCGCTGTTCTGATGTCGGATGCAACTCTTACTAGGGGGGGGCGCACCAGCACTTCTTGATCGCGCCCCGAGAAAGGGGATACAGGAAATTCGCAAGGACATCGACGAGACTCTCGACCTGTTTCCTGCTTCCCTGGTGAAACTCATCGCCGGAGGGATTCCAGTAGTCTCTTCCGCCGGTATCAGCAACAGCTTTCAAAAACTTAGGGCTGGTTTGTTTCTGCCCAGGGAGGCCCCGAAACAAGGAGCAGGGCACGCTATGGCACCCAAGCTGACTTGGTCAGTGGGTCTCTTCTGACCCCCCCCTTTTCCGTTTGACCGACGCAGGCTTCGCCACATCCGTCGAGCAAGGAAGATAAGGAAGAATACCTTAACAAAATTAGATGCATCATTCCTCCAGCACTGACGGCTGAGCAGCCAGTGCGGAGCCATTGTCACGGATGGCCGTCCGTGGTCTGGGCAAACCAGCACTCTTTGCCGCGCGAGCACTTACCTGTCTCCCTGTAGGAGCGGCAGACCATGTCTTTGCCTTTGCCTTTGCCTTTGCTCTTGTCCCCATCCTTTTTACGCTTGTAAGAGTTAGTGCTAGAGGCTCTCGAGCCACTGTTACCTCCTGTCGATGAGACATTGGCAGCGGCGGCATTGGCTTGTTTAGTCGTACGCTCGCATCCCAAAGATTGTCCCGCGTCAAGCTTCGACTGCTCCCACTTGTCGCGTTTAAGCTTCTCAGCGTCACTCAGCCCTCTGTGGGCCTTATTGCAACCATCTGCTGGCCCTCGACAATTCTTGGGATCTCGGGAATACGCGTAACATGGAATAGTGCTCTCTTTTCCGCGCGATTGATTGGATTGACTCCTGTTTTTCTGCTGCGCTCCTTTTCCACGTCCGCCTGTCGGGGTCTGGGATCGGCCCTGCCCTTTTCGGCTTCGGTCCTTTGATCTCCCGCTGGCGCCCTTATCCTGGGCAGGAGCGGCATTAGACTTCTTTCCCGTACTCGGCTGAGCCGGCGCGGCATTCTTGGGCTTCCCATGATGAAACGGACAGCCTTTCCCTGCATATGGGCAGGTTTCGCCCTTACGCACGTACTTACACGTCGTCTCGCCCTTAGTCAATCCGCTTTTCATGACATCAGTGGATTCCCCAGCTTAGCTGCCACTTCTGCCGGAGCGGCTTTGCCGCCGGCATTCCTTCGGTTGTCATTACCCCCACCTCCGCCCAATCGTGCCTGCCTAGCACGTTGGTTCAAGGTACCCTCACGCACGCTGATGTTCCATTCTTCTTTTTCTCGCAACATCATGTCCTCAATCTGCTCCATCAGCCATTCATAACTCTTCACGCCATGACCCATTTATCTCTTGACATGTCGTATAGTTGGCATGCAAAGTTCAGCTTGCTCGGTTTTCTGCATTGCTCAAGGAAGTGTGCATGAATTGAGGCCCTCATTTCATCAGACGGAGGTCGGGCGCCGTAGAGCTGTTGGTATACGTCTGTCCATTCATTATAGAAATGATACAGGTCAGCATCTGGCTTGTGGGGTCAATGACAACCTTAAAGATATCACGCGAGATGCGATATTGGCCCAACTCCGATCCGACAGAGCACCAATGGCAAATGGCTCGCACCATCTCGCGTCCAGTTAAGAGCCTTCCCTCATTCTGGGCGCTGTGTTCCATCCGTTGGATCTGTTGAAGGAAGTGGATATGATGACCAGGCTGGCTGCGATGTCTTCGCATTTTGTTGAATTTTCAATCCGATTTGTAGCAATCATAAGATCAAGACGCTGAAAGCGCCCTGCATCTTTCAGCTGCTCATCGTCCACGGCTGGGCCCATAGCTTCCGCGATCCAGCGATGCGCTGCCTGACTCTCAGGCGACGATCCGGCGATCGCCCGGACCGCATGCATTTGCCACTCCCTTATGTTTGCAACATTGGGGATATCCATTAGGTCGATTTTCTGATTATTACCAACCTGTCTCCATTGATCTAGCGGCGTACTTTCATCAATAACAACTGGATCCTGCGGCCCGCGAGTGCCCTGAGGTCCCCCGCGGCTGCCTGCGCCATCCGAGGGATCTGAACCCCCTGGGCTTCCTGGAGGCGATTTATGTGGTCGTTTGCCACGATCATCGCCACGCATTGACGTGCTCTCAGAATTCGGAGCGCCACTCTTATCGTCTCCATCTCCGTCCTGTCCTTCACCGCCCGACGACTTAGTCGCCGTCAGTACCATAGGGCCATCATTTGCGGATGGGCGGCACTTGGCGAGTATGTTGTCGTCAGTAGACCCTGCCAATTTAATGTTAATTGGAAATCCATTCTCAGGGATACTCGGCTTAGCCGGACCCTCTTGGGCAGGACCAGGGATAGTAAAGTTATCGCGCAACAACGGCCTCACAGGAGTGTCTCGCGATAGTAACGGCAAATCAAATGAGCCCAAAGTGAGCACTTTTCCTTGTTTATGTTCAGTATACGGAGTTGGATTCGTGATGATGGCTTTGAGCTTCATCAATCCTTTCTCTGTCTCAGCTGCGTCCGCCATGGCCTCTTCTTCTCGCACGTTGGCGGCCGACCTTTCACTCTTCCGCACAACACATTTAGAACATCTTCCAATGCTCGCATCGAAATGATCTTCACAAGCCGACCGGCCACAGCCAGTGCAATTACCCGTCCTCGGGCGAAAGCAAACCGAACAAAACTGAGCGACTATGGAACTCTCTGCTTGAGTTTCTCCCCGTTCCGCGGGTGGAGACTGCGCCGCCTCTCTGATCAGCAGGGTTGACGTTCCCGCGTTTGGTACATTTGTCATGTCGGACTGTAATGGAACGGACACAGTGCCAGACGACTGAGCCGCTGACAATAGATGCATGTTCGTCCCAGTCGGCTTGGCCGGCGGGCATTTAGCACTGTTCGATTGCACGCGCTGCAGGGGTGCTCTGGCTTCTTCATGCGATCTAAATTCTTCCAAATATTGATTGTTCTGGTCGGCTATCTTCGCAGCTACTGCCTGGGTGTTAACCGCTTCCAGCCTGGCGTTGTTAAGCTCTTCTTGTAAGGTCTGCTTTTCTCGCTCCGCCCTGACTGTAGCGATTTGTTCTCCTTCTACTCTAGCCACCGCAACGGCCGCGGTGACCGCTTCGACATTAACAGACTGAGCATTTGCCGCCGCGACGGCCTGTCGTTCTGAAGCCAGCATTTCATGATATCTGCGTTCGGCTTCTATCTCCGCTTGCCGCTTGGCGGCCGCGGTCTGATGATACATTTGTTCCATCAGTTCTCGTTATCGCTCTCTAGCGGCCATAGCTAGGGCGAGTCTCTCAGCCCCCAACGTCCTCCGAACTTCTGCCGTGGTTGCAGTCATCTCATCTCGATCCAGACGGGCCCTTTCGGCCAACTGCGCTTCACTTGCGAGGAAGTCCCGCGGGGTGCTAGCCTCAGCTAGCCTAGCCTGATCCTGAATAGTCCGCATGAGAAGATAGGTGCAGTTGTGTTCTTCCATAGGAAGGCACTCGGCACACAACCATTGGACATTACACTTGGAGCATACTTCAGAGCAACTCTTACAAACTGGATGCCTACATGCACCTTCTGGCCTGTAGGCTTTCCCCGGACATATGCTTTCCGCCTGAGGCGTGCAGTCTAGGTTTGGGTTCCAGGATGCCTCCGTTATAGAGATGGTGCTGTTGCTCCTTGAAGTAGATCTTGCTCCTGATCTAGGTATTTTGGGTCTTCCCCTACTAGACGCATTCGATCTGGGGCGAACAAAGGTACTTTCCGGGGGTCTTGGTACGTCTAGGAGCTCCTCGTCCCTCTCGTCCCGTTTTATTAGCTCAGTGCACGAAGCTGGTTGTCCAACCTTTTCCCCATCCTCAACAAGAGCTGGCACCGAGGGTTGCCAGTCGCCTGAGGTGACCGCGGGACGAAGGAAACCTTCTTTCAGTGGTGAGACATTTAAGTCATAATCCTCGTTTCTCTGCTTCTTGAGATGAGGTGCAGGAGTCCGTCCTGTGGACTCCCTCTCATGCTTCGCCTGAGTCTCAGTCCTGTCCGCCTTAGGCGTCAGGATACTGATCTCTTCATCAGGTCCATCTGGGGACCACCTCTCGCCGTGGGCGGGGAGGTCTTCTTCCATCAGCAGGGACAATTCTCGGCTCAAAGAGATTTCGTGGTTGATATTATCTAAATCTTCCTCCATTGAGTTTATTTCATGCTCTTTAACAATGGGATCATCACTGTCCTGACCGAGTTGCCCATTTAATGCTATCGGGACGGAGACGTCTCATTGCGTACCTGCCCATTCGCCTGGGACGCTGGGGTAGACGCCTGCGTTCTCATGGGCTTCCCCTTGCCGACTGGTTTCACCAGTGGCAAGCACGATTGTATGTGTAGCATTCGAAATCGGGCTGATTGACTCCGTCGATTTGGCACTCCAAGACGAGAACGCGCTTCGCCTAGGTCTCGCTGTTATGCCCTTTCGCCCATACGGGTCTGGGGTTTGTTCCCGATCGCCAATCGGACTTCCAGAAGGAGATATGTCTACCGACATCTCTACAACTCCTTCAGTACTCCTACCCCTGGATACCCGAGTGGCTATACTGGAAGGGGGAATACGGCCCTGGCCAGGGCCGCTCTCATTAGTGTCGTGTCCGTCATGTTGTACAACATACTGGTCTGCGTTTCGCGAAACGACGGACACGTCATCAGTCTTATCACAGCTCATTCCCGCAGCGACTAAGTCGAGGGGTTCATCCGAAGTTCTTGCTTCTGGGTGAGATGACCCCACGTCGACTAAGTCGCGCGCTTCGGCTGATAACCAGTCTTACCTCTGATAATCGGGATAAGATGCCAAAGGAATTAAGGTCTCATGTTCACTCTGCTCAGGGAGAGAGGGGACGGGATGAGACATCGATAAGACAAGTATCCTGTAAGCAAGATTACTCTATCAGGAATGTGTAGGGAGGAGACCGGCTGACCTACGACCGACGACGCGCGACGGCCGAGGGCTGGCGCGCTCCTTGTCTCTCCTGCAAGCAAAGACAAGCTTGCTTGAGCAATCAATACAGCTGCAGGATGCAGCATTAGTTCAGGCAGACAGTGCGTAGCATGCCAGTTGACTTAAGTTGTATTTGAAGATGAGGCGGAAGGGAGCATACTTACTGGAAAGGAATATAGACATGTATTGCATGGCAACGTTTCAAAGACACCTGATTGGGCGACGGGCAAATGCGATGCTGAATGTATCGATCTTGCTGTACTGTGCCGAGGGCTGTGCTGTGCTGCGCCGTGCTGAACTGCGATGTACCATGCCGCGATTGTGCTTTATATAGCGTTGTGGACCGAGTCCTCCCTGGTATCCGAGTCCTGACCGAACTGATCTGGATCTTAAGCTCGAGCTGCCTCAGCACATAGTAGCAGCCCCAGAACTAATCGACAGAAGGGACATGCCAGGAGGACGCGCCGCGGAAGGCCCCACGGGACGCGCCAGGCGACGTGCTAGGGGGCGTGCCGTGGGCACGCACCGCGGGACGTGCCAAGGGCACGCGCTACGGAACGTGCCAATGGACGTGCCGCGGGACGTGCCAGGGGACGCGCCGCGCGACGTGCCAGGTGGACTCGCCACGGAACGCGCCAAAGAACGTGCCAAAATGCAATGTTGAGTGTATCGATCTTGATGTACCGTGCCGACGGCTGTATTGTGCTGGGCCGTGCTGAATTACGATGTGCCATGCCGCGATTGTGCCCTAGATAGCGTTGTGGATCGAGTCCTTCTTTGCATCCGAGTCCTGACCGAACTGATCTCGAACTTCAGCTCGAGCTGCCTCAGCACATAGTAGCTGCCCCAGAACTAATCGACAGAGGGGACATGCCAAAAGAACGCGCCGCGGAACGTCCCAAGGGACGCGCCAGGCGACGTGCCAGGGGACGTGCCAGGGGCACGCACCGCAGGACGTGCCAAGGGGACGCGCTACGGAACGTGCCAATGGACGTTCACCGCGCGACGTGCCAGGCGGACTCGCCACGGGACGCTCCGCGGAACGTGCCAGGCAACATGCCAGGCTGCAATGCTAAGGGTATCGATATTGATGTACCGTGCCGAGGGCTGTGCTGTGCCTGGGCGACCTGGACACGTGAAAACACGCGTTTCGCTCAAGACGTTCTCAGCACATCCTCATGCTAGACATCCGCCTGGGCAACCTGGACACGTGCAATCAAGCGTCTCGATCGAGACTTTCTCGACACATCCTCATGCTAGACATCCGCCTGGGCGACCTGGACACGTGAAAACAAGCCTCTGGTTCGAGACATCCTCAACAAATCCTCATGCTAGACATCCGTCTGGGCAACCTGGAGGTGTGAATCCAAGCGTCTCACTCGAGACATCCTCAAGACCTGGGCACATGAAAACAAGCATTTCACTTGAGAGATCCTCTGAATTCACGTCCCCAGGAGAGGACAATCTATAACACAAAACAAGCGTTTCGCTCGAGACATCCTCAACAAATTCTGAAAAACAAGCGTTTCGCTAGGGACATCCTGAATTTTTAATTCGCCGGCCCTCTTCCCACTCGTCATTTATCACAAAAGAAATCCGCCGGCCCTCTTCCCGTCAAAACCGGAGGTAAACAAACAACCCTGGGCCTGAAGCCCTTTCCGGGAAAAAAGCGCCGAAAAACGCTGAGGACGCCGAACAGCAAAAAAGTGCCCAAAACAAAACAATGTGCGCCGCGAGAAACCGAAGGGCGCCGAAAAAAACCAAAGGCGTCGATAAAAAACAGAGGCACCGCAAAAATCAAGAGCCGCGAGAAACCGAAGGGCGCCGAAAAAAAACATGGGCGCCGAAAACAACAACAAAAAGACAAGAGCGCCGAAAAAAACAAAGCGCGCCGCGACAAACCGAAGGGCGCCGAAAAAAAACAAAGGCGCCGAAAATCAAAACAAGGGCACCGAAAAAACAATGCGCGCCGCGAGAAACCGATGGGGCACCGAAAAATAAACAGGGGCTCCGGGGGGGGTGGGGGGAGAAAAAAACAACATGATCGACCCACGAACCCGGAAAGGAATATAGAACTGTAACACACGGCAGCGTCTTCAAAGACACCTGATTGGGTGACGGGCAAATGCAATGCTGAGTGTATCGATCTTGATGTACCCTGCCGAGGGCTGTGCTGTGCTGCACCGTGCTGAATTGCGATGCGCCATGCCGCGATTGTGCTCTATAGCCTCGTGGATCGAGTCATCCGAGTCCTGACCGAACTGATCTGGATCTTAAGCTCGAGCTGCCTGAACACATAGTAGCTGCCCCAGAGCTAATTGACAAGGGGAGCATGTCAGGAGGACGCGCCGCGAAACGTCCCAAGGGATGCGCCAGGCGACGTGCCAGGGGACATGCCATGGGGTCGCACCGCGGGACGTGCCAAGGGGACGCGCTACGGAACGTGCCAATGGATGTGCCACGGGATGTGCCAGGGGACGCGCCACGCGACGTGCCAGGGAGACTCGCCAAGGGACGCGCCACGGAACGTGCCAAGGAACGTGCCAAATTGCAATGCTGAGTGTATCGATCTTGATGTACCGTGCCGAAATATGTGCTGTGCTGCGCCGTGCTGAATTGCGATGCGCCATGCCGCGATTGTGCTCTATAGCCTCGTGGATCGAGTCCTCCTTTGCATCCGAGTCCTGACCGAACTGATCTGGATCTTAAGCTCGAGCTGCCTGAACACATAGTAGCTGCCCCAGAGCTAATTGACGAGGGGACATGCCAGGAGGACGCGACGCGGAACGTCTCAAGGGACCCGCCAAGCGACGTGCCAAGGGACGTGCCATGGGAATGCACCGCGGGACGTGCCAAGGGGACGCGCTACGGAACGTGCTGGGGACAAGCGTTTCGCTCGAGACATCCTGCCAACATCCTCAGAATTCCTGCGCGCGGGACGCGGCACGCGCGAGACATCCTCGGAATTCTTGAGAGCGGGACGTGAAAACAAGCATTTCGCCTGAGACATCCTCTGAATTCTGGACCCCCACGAGGCCCCCCACGAGGCCCCTCGAGACATCCCCCAATTTTGCAAAACCAGCGTTTCGCTCGAAACGTCTTCAACAAATTATGAAAGACAAGCATTTCGCTCGAGACATCCTGCCAAAATTCAAGGAAATCCTGGCAAAACAAACGAATTAGTCGAGACATCCTCGAAATTCCTGCGCGCGGGACGCGGCACGCGCGAAACATCATCGGAATTCCTGCGCGCGGGGCGCTTTTCCGCGTCGCGGTCGGCTCTGCAAAACCAGCGTTTCGCTCGAGACATCCTCAACAAATTCTGAAAACAAGCGTTTCGCTCGAGACATCCCCAACTCTGCAAAACCAGCGTTTCGCTCGAGACATCCTCAATTACACTACACCCGCGCTCCCAGGGCCACGATCCCTCGTAAATTACGCTACGTCAGCGCTCCCAGGGCCACGATCCCTCGTAAGGGCTCCTGGGCCCTCCTGGGTCTTCCTTGGACCTCTTGGGCCCTCCTGGGCTCTCCTGGAGCCTCCTGGAGCTTCTCCTGGGCCCTCCTTGGGCCCCCTGGTGCCTCTTGGAGCCTCCTGGGTCCTCCTGGGCCCTCCTGGGCTCTCCTGGGCCCTCCTGGGCTCTCCTGGGCTCTCCTGGAGCCTCCTGGGCCCTCCTGGGCGAAGTCAAGGTCCGAAAACACATGGGACTTGCCACATTTCTAAAATTCGGTGCCACCCCTCACGCAGGTCGGCGGTGTCAGGATCCGAAAACGCAGGGGATCTGCCACATTTCTGGAATTCCGTGCCACCCCTCACGCAGATCGGCGGGGTCAGGGTCCAAAAACACACGGGATTTGCCACATTTCTGGAATTCCGCGCCACCCCTCACGCAGATCGGCGGGGTCAGGGTCCAAAAACACACGGGATTTGACACATTTCTGGCATTCCGTGCCACACCTCACGCAGATCGGCGGGGTCAGGGTTAAAAAACACATTGGATTTCTGTTATTTCCGAACTTATGCAACTTCAAGAATCCAAAACTCCGTTCCCAGCGCCGTTCCGGAGGCCGCGGTGCCTCGTTATTTATCGAGCGAACGCGTTTACCTAGTTTTTTATCGTTTAAAGTCGATGTCGGAAAAAAGTGGACCTCACCTGTGAAATATCGAGGTTTCCTTAAAGGCAGTAAAATTCCAAGAGCACGATCTGCGTGAGGGGTGGCGAAAATTTGCCTTCGTCCTCACAATTGAAATCCGCTGGCCCCCTTCGACCTCGTAATTTATCGCACAAGAACCTGACCTGACAAGAACGGGAAGCGAATGTTCGAACATTCGTTGCAGGTGTGGCATCACATGGGGACGTCAAAACTGGAACGCTTGTGCGAACAGGAGGGGACTGCGCGGTGCCCGAGTGTCAAGGATCCCTCGAAAATATACGACGCTCGCGCTCCCGAGGCGCAGATCCCTCGTAAAGTACACGCGATACGCGCCGCCGAGGCCACGACCCATTGCAAAGTACTCTGGGTTCATGCCTCGGCGACCAGGACCCACAGAAAAGCAGCCAGACTCACGCCCTGGGACCGCTATTACTTGTATTGTGCGCAAGCGGTCAGTTACCACGCGGCCCCCGCGTCCACCTTCAAGATCCCGAGCTATACGCAGTCCGGTCCGGCTGGCTTGCAGGGGGGGGGGATCTGGTCAAACGGACTAGATCCCTCACCCCTCACAGGAATTCCCAGGATGCCTCCGGCCGTCTCCGGCCACTCCAAGATGCTCCAAGACGGCCCATTATATTTTGAATACGACCGGCGATAACCCCAAGACGGTCCAAGAAGCCTGTAACATGAAGCCCTCTTGGATCCCTCTGGCGCCGTTTTCGGGCCCTCTTGAGCTGTCTTGGGGCTGTGTAATCCGAATTCGGGATAAGGAGATGGAATATCGAAGACGCCTACGGCGAATCACCGCCGCCCCCTGCCTTTTTGGAAGCGCCTATGTGGCCGAACGTTGAGGCCAGACCTGCCAAGCTATCGGACCACGTGTTCCCCGAATCGGTTTGGAAAGCCTTCGGGGAACACGTGGGCATCTTGAAGGTCATCTTGGCCGTCTTGGAGGCCTCTTGGGCAAGCTTTGGGCGATCTTTGGGGCTTTTTGGGCCGTCTCGGGCCAGCTTCGAGCCAACTTCGGCCATCTTGGTGGGTTCCTGGCACGTCTGAAGCCGTCGGAAGCCGTTTGGGGGGCCTCTATGGGCCGACTTGGGGCCCGCTTGGAATGCTCCAGGGCCGTCTTGGAGGCCATCTTGGGCGTCTGGGAGGCCATCTTGGGCGTGTTGGAGGCCTCTTGGGCCCTCTTGGGGCCCTCTAGGGGCCATCTTGGAGGCCACTTGGGCCATCATGGGGCTCTCTTGGGGGCCTCTTGGGCGATCTTGGGGGCTTCTTGGGCCGTCTCGAGCCGTCGGAGAGCCGAAAAGGCGCAAATGCCAGAATCCTTCAAAAACCAAGGAAAAATCAATGATTTTGGCCTCTTCGGACTCTCCTGGAGGACCTCTTGGAGGCCTCTTGGGCCGTCTGGGAGGCCTCTGGGGGGCCTCTTGGGCCGTCTTGGGCCGTCTTGGACTCTCTTGGGCCGTTTTGGAGGCCGTCTTGGACCATCTCGGGCGGACTTGGAGGCCATCTTGGGCCATCTTCGCGATTTTTTGAGGATGTCCCGAGCGAAACGGCCGTTTTTTGGAGGATTTTTTCCGGTCGTTGAGCACCTTCCGGGTGGCCGGCGGGTTCTGCCGGAGCCCACTGGGGAGTTCTTTTGGAAAAAGAACCAAAACCAAAACCTGAAACATCCAGCACGCCGTGCACCCCTGCAAGCAGGGGGCGGCGGATCTAGTGACCCTCGGTCCATCCCGCCACCGTGCCGGGGCATTGAGAATGAGACGAAGTGAAAGTTCGTTGGGCTCTCTTGGGAGGCTTCTCGCAGGCCGTTTCGGGTCCTCTTGGGGCCTCTTTTGGGGGGGGCATTTTGGGGCGTCTTGGGGGCCTCTCGGGGGCCTCTTGGGACCTCTTGGGCGCCTCCTGGGGCCTCCTAGGGCCGTCCTTGGGCGGGGTGCTCCGATTTTCGATTCGGGCTCACCCTCTTGGGCCCCTCTTGGGGCCCTCGTGGGCCTTCTTGGGAGCCTCTTGGGCCGTCTTGGCGCCCTCTTCGGCCGTCTTGGGCGCCTCTTGAGAGTCTCTTGGGCCGTCGCGGGTCGGTCTTGGGGGACTCTTGGACCATCTTCGACGTCGTGAAGACGAGAAAGTCGTACATACTAAAAATATGGGTTTTCCGATAGGGATTTGACGATTTTGGCATCTTGGGCCCTCTTGGGGGTACTCTTGGAGGCCTCTGGGGCCGTCATGCGGGCCCCCTGGAGCCGTCCTGTGGCCTTCTGGGGACCCTCTTGGGCGCTCCAAGAGCGATCTGAACACAAAGGCGGCCTGGAGCCAACGCCAACTTCATTTTTTAGAGGATGTCCCGAGCGAAACGGCCAATTTAGAAACCTGACCGGACAAGAACGGGAAGCGCCGTTTTTTATCCACCACGTGCGTCAGAGACCGTATTGGCGAGAACGTCAGAGAAACCCATAAACGCAACAGAACAGACTAAATGATGGCCTGCCGCGCTGGTCTGTCGAGATAGTCTGCTGCCCTGGCCACATCATGGCGTCGACACCGTGCTTTTCTCTCGGCAAACGCGGGCCCTCACCCGTTGTCGCCCAGCCTACTTGTTCTGTTCCAGCCTGTCTTGTCTTTTGTTTGTCCGTCGTCGTCGTCGCGTGCCTTTCCTTTGTCGTGGTCGTCGTTTTCATTATAATCGTCCGCTGTTGCCGTTCTCGCTGTCGCCGTCGTTATCATTTTATGATTGCGGTAATTTTTCTGATTGCTTTTTTTGTTGTTGGATTCCGTGTTCGGTTGGTTTTTGTGTTATGTTTGTGGTCGTTTTCTGTCATCGTTTTTTGTCGTAATTTTCGAGATCGTCATTGACGAAGACGACGACGAAGACGACGACGACGACGACGACGACGACCACGACGACGACGACGACGACGACGACGACGACAACGACAACGACCAGGAGGACCCGTGCCGGCTGGCTCGGGGTGCCCGCGTCCCTCTGCTGCCGCAGGCCGCCGCCAGCGAGTTCCGAAGTGCGGGCCCGTACCCCTTAGTTAGAGAAAATGAAGCCCCAGAACCAACGGTGCACGCCGGAGGCGCTTCCCGTCATCCTCGAGTTCGTCTGGAGGCCGTCTCGAGGCCGTCCTGAGGACATCCTGGGCCGTCCTGGCGGCACCGTGGGTCGTCTTGGGGGCCGGGGGCTCTTGGGGGTCTCTTGGGGCGCTTTGGGGGTCCTCTGGGGGGCCTTCGGGGTTTCTCTTGGGCCGTTCGGAGGCCCTCCGCGAGCGTGCGGTCTGCCGTGCGAACGTGTGGACTGCCGTGCTCATTTGGGGTCTGCCTTGCTCCTTTGTGGTTTGCCGCGCTCCTGTGTGGTCTGCCGTGCTCCTGTGTGGTCAGCCGTGCTCCTGAGGCGTCTACGGTGCTCTTTTGGGGTCTGCCGTACTCATTTGGGGTCTGCCGTGCTCCTGTGGTCGGCCGTGCTCATTTGGGGTCTGCCGCGCGCCTGTGAGATCTGCCGTGCTCCTGTTGGGGAAACGCCAGCGGCGTTCGGGGTACAACAAAAAGGCGCGTTTATGTTGTACCCGCGCGCGGTCTGCCGTGCTCCTGTGGGTTCCGCCGTGCTCCTGTGGCGTCTGCCGTGCTCCTGTGGCGTCTGCCGGGCTCCTGTGTGGTCTGCCGTGCTCCTTTGTGGTCTGCCGTGCTCCTGTGGAGTCTGCCGTGCTCCTGTGTGGTCTGCCGTGCTCTTGTGGTCTGCCGTGCTCATTTGGGATTTGCCGTGCTCATGTGGGGTCTGCCGTACTCCTGTGTGGTCTGCCGTGCTCCGGTGGTCTGCCGTGCTCCTTTGGGGTCTGCCTTGCTACTGTGGGGTCTGCCGTGCTCCTGTGTGGTCTGCCGTGCTCCTGTGGTTTGCCTTGCTCCTGTGTGGTCTGCCGTGCTCCTTTTGGGTCTGCTCTGCCGTGCTCCTGTGGGGTCTGCCGTGCTCCTGTGGGGTCTGCCGTGCTCTTGTGGGGTCTGCCGTGCTCTTGTGTGGTCTGCCGTGCTCCTTTTTTTCCGCCTGCCGTGCTCCTGCTCATTTTCTGAGGACGTCCCTAGCGAAAACGTCATTTTTAACATAAGAGGTTGTAAAACACCTCTGTCGGCATCTCATTTTTTCGAGGATGTCTCAAGCGAAACGCTCATTTTTCATGCACAACAAAAATCCTTGACATTTTTCAACACCCCGACTTTCTGAGGATGTCTCAGGCGAAACCGTCATTTTTAACATAAGACGTCTTAAGCGATAGCCTCCAACACCTCGATTTTAGGAGGATGTCTCAGGCGAAATGGCCATTTTGGGGAACCTGACCGGACAAGAACGGGAAGCGTCGCTTTTGCCCACTAGGTGTGCGAAATGTGCTCTGTTGTGTTGGTCTGCCCCGCAGGTCTGTCGTGGCGTGCGTGCGTTTGCGCTTGCGCGTGCGCGTGCGTGGAGTATGTGCATGTGCGTCCGTGCGAGGTGGTCCGCAGCAATGCTCTTTTATGCCGTGCTGGTCTACCGTGCTCCTGCGGTCAGCGTGAACGTATGTTGCCTGTGCGTGTGTGTGTGTGTGTGTGTGTGTGTGTGAGAGAGAGCGAAAGTGAGCGTGTGCGTGTGTGTGCGTGTGCCTGTGGGCGTGTGCCTGTGTGTGCGGCTGTGTGCAGCTCTGTGCATGTGTGCGAGCGTGTGTGCAGGGTGTGTGCTGGGCGGGCGAGACGGGGCGGGGCGCGACATGGCCGTTCGAATCGTAGCGGCGTGGTCGTTTGATCCGGGCGTGGCGGGCTGAACCGAGGTGTGGCCGTTTGAACCGAGCCTCGCCACACGTCGCGGCCCTTTGAACCAGGGCGCGAAGCATGATTGTTCGAATTGTAATGGCCTGGCGATCGACGGCCTTGAACCGAGACGAGGCGTGAACGCATCTTGCCGCCTCTGTGTGCTCTCGACGGGAGACCACACAGAGGCAAGGTAACAGGAGCACAGGAGCACAGCAGGCCGCAGCAGCACGGCGGCCTGGAGGGCCCTGGGGTGTAGCCCAAGATGGCCTGCCCCTGTTTTTAATTGTTGTTTTTTCTCTCTCCCTCTCTATCTCTCTATGTCTCTCTCTTTCTCTGGCTTTAAGCCCCGAAAGCTTCAGCTTCAGCACGGCAGACCAGAACAGCAGACCCGCACGGCAGACCAGCACAACACACCGACACGGCAGACGAGCACGGCAGTCCGGCACGGCAGACCAGCACGGCAGACCAGCACGGCAGCCCATAGGAACATAGCAGACCAGATCATGTCATTGACGCTGCTGTTGTTGGTGATGATCATGTTGCTGCTGATGGTGATGGTGATGCGTACGATGATGATAATGATGATGATGAGGAGGAGGAGGATGATGATGATGAGTATGAGTATGAGTATGGTGATGATGATGGTGATGATGATGATGATGATGATGATGATGATGATGATGATGATGATGGACTTCTCGGGGTGTGCTTGGGAGATGTTGGGGTCCTCTGGAGAGCCTTTGGACTAGCAGTTTAAATCTGCGTAGCCGTTGTAACCCGACTCTCGTTTTCTTCATCGGTCTGACCGGTTTATCAGCTTACACGGCACAGCGCAGCAACACGACAGACGGCAGCAGCACGGCAGACCAGGAAGGCAGACCACAGGAGCACGGCAGACCAGAACGGCAGACCAGAACGGCAGACCGCAGGAGCACGGCAGAGCAGCACAGCTGACCACAGGAGAACGGCAGACCAGCACAGCGTTGTTGCAGCAGACGGTGCTGATACACTCTTAATTTATTGAACACGTCCCCAGCGAAATCGTCATGGTCGGCCGTATTGAGGGCACTCTGCGGGTCATCTTTGGGCCGATTTTGTTTTTGGGGGGCCGTACTGATGCCCTCAAAAACGATTCCAAGACGACGTTAGACTCATTGTTTGTTTGATGATTGTTCGGCCGTCTTGAGGGCACTCTTAGGGCATAGTCTGCCGTGCTCCTCGTCTTGGTCTGCCGTGCTCCTCGTCTTGGTCATCCTTTCCGTCGTCTTGAGGGCGCTCTTGGTGCCTGGTCTGCCGTGCTCCTCGTCTTGGTCTGCCGTGCTCCTCTCGGTTTCAAGATGATGTTGCGAACATCTTACTTTTGTGAGGATGTCTCGAGCGAAATGCTCATTTCTGAAATCCGCCAACGAAAAATCCCGTGCAGCGCGGCAACCCATATAGTTAAAGAAAAGATATATTTACTCAAGGATTCAGCCAGAACGTCCCGCTTGCTTCTCGTACCTCGAAGACGCTTCCCGTCATCCGCCAACGAAAAATCCCGTGCAGCGCGGCAACCCATATAGTTAAAGAAAAGATATATTTACTCAAGGATTCAGCCAGAACGTCCCGCTTGCTTCTCGTACCTCGAAGACGCTTCCCGTCATCCGCCAACGCCCGGCCAGGATGCAATCCGGAGCCCCATATAAAGGTTTTTCCTTAAGAAAAACGGTCCACGCTCCTCGTTCCTCGTTCGCGCTTCCCGTCGTTCCGCCGGCCCCCTTCAAGTCGAAACCGGGGGGGCCCTTTCCGGGAAAAATCAAAAACAAAAACAAAAAACATGATCGACCCACGAACCCGGAAAGGAATATAGAAATGTAACGCATGGCAACGTTTTCAAAGACACCTGATTGGGTGACGGGCAAGTTCAATGCTGATTGTATCGATCTTGATGTACCGTGCCGAGGGCTGCACCGTGCTGAATTGCGATGTGCCATGCCGCGGTTGTGCTCTATAGCGTCGTGGCCAGGGCTAGTGGACAGGGGGACATGCCAGCAGGACGCGCCGCGAAACGTCCCAAGGGATGCGCCAGGCGACGTGCCAGGGGACGTGCCATGGGGTCGCACCGCGGGACGTGCCAAGGGGACGCGCTACGGAACGTGCCAATGGATGTGCCACGGGATGTGCCAGGGGACGCGCCACGCGACGTGAAAACAAGCATTTCGCCTGAGACATCCTCTGAATTCTGGCACCCCACGAGACCCCCGCTCGAGACATCCCCCCAATTTTGCAAAGCCAGCGTTTCGCTCGAGACATCCTCAACAAATTATGAAAAACAAGCGTTTCGCTCGAGACATCCTGTCAAAACCCAAAGAAATCCTCGCCAAACAAACAAATTTGTCGAGACATCCTCAACATTCCTGCGCGCGGGACGCGGCACGCGCGAGACATCCTCGGAATTCCTGCGAGCGGGACGTGAAAACAAGCAGTTCGCCGAGGCACGTCCGGCAGTGCGACCCCATGGCACGTCCCCTGGCACGCCGCCTGGCGCGTCCCTTGGGACGTTTCGCGGCGCGTCCTCCTGGCATGCCCCCTTGTCAATTAGCTCTGGGGCAGCTAATATGTGTTCAGGCAGCTCGAGCTTAAGATCCAGATCAGTTCGGTCAGGACTCGGATGCAAAGGAAGACTCGATCCACGACGCTATAGAGCACAACCGCGGCATGGCACATCGCAATTCAGCACGGTGTAGCACAGCACAGCCCTCGGCACGGTACATCAAGATCGATACAATCAGCATTGCACTTGCCCGTCACCCAATCAGGTGTCTTTGAAAACGTTGCCATGCGTTACATTTCTATATTCCTTTCCGGGTTCGTGGGACGATCTGGATCTTAAGCTCGAGCTGCCTGAACAAATATTAGCTGCCCCAGAGCTCATTGACAAGGGGGCATGCCAGGAGGACGCGCCGCGAAACGTCCCAAGGGACGCGCCAGGCGGCGTGCCAGGGGACGTGCCGTGCCATGGGGTCGCACCGCCGGACGTGCCAAGGGGACGCGCTACGGAACGTGCCAATGGATGTGCCACGGAATGTGCCAGGGGACGCGCCACGCGACGTGCCAGGGGGACTCGCCAAGGGACGCCCCACGGAACGTGCCAAGGAACGTGCCAAATTGCAATGCTGAGTGTATCGATCTTGATGTACCGTGCCGAGGGCTGTGCTGTGCTGCGCCGTGCTGAATTGCGATGTGCCATGGCGCGATTGTGCTCTATAGCCTCGTGGATCGAGTCCTCCTTTGCATCCGAGTCCTGATCTGAATCTTAAGCTCGAGCTGCCTGAACACATAGTAGCTGCCCCAGAGCTAATAGACAGAGGGGACATGCCAGGAGGACGCGCCTCGGAACGTCCCAAGGGACGCGCCAAGCGACGTGCCAGGGGACGTGCCACGGGCACGCACCGCGGGACGTGCCAAGGGGACGCGCTACGGAACGTGCTGGGGACAAGCGTTTCGCTCGAGACATCCTGCCAACATCCTC
>CAUYUJ010014790.1:316588-340060 GCA_963575745.1 Prorocentrum cordatum
CTGGTCTCGGGGCTTCTGCCTCCGGCCGGGTCACTTCCAGGCTCCTCCGCATGGCTGCCTCCCTCGTCTCCTGCAACTTCTCCATGACCTCGGGGATCCTGTACTCCCTCCCGGTGGCCGGGTTGGTATTGGTCTGAACACCGACCCCGAACGTGTCCTTCAGGTACTCCGCCGCGATCCGCCCGTTGGTCTGGCCCAGTCCCGCCTGGGCCATGCGGCTGAAGTCCTCCAGGTGGAACAGGCGCTCTCCACCGGGGGAGGAGGGGGCCCCCTCCCTCTGCTCGTCGACGAGGATCTCCACCAGGACCTGCAGGACGTGGCGGAAGCCGCCACCCCTCGGGGCTTGCCGCCACGCGTCCGACCAGAATAGCTCCCGGGTCTCGAAGGTGCCATCCTCCTCGTGGCCCCTCTCCGACCCGAGGCTCTGGCGCGGCTGGAAGCGCCTTCAAGGCTTCCTCCACCCGGGGCCGGAGGGCTTCCTCCCCCCGGCACGCTGCGCCCGAGGCGCTCCCCGTCCGCGTCACCGGCCGGGCCGTCGGGTGACTCTTCTGCTTCCCTCGCGGCCTTCTCCCTCTCAGAGGCCTCCAGGGCGATCTGGAGCTGGAGCTCCTCCACCGCGTCTGCGTCGGAGGCGGGTTCCTCCGGAGCCTGCGGCGGGGCCTGCTCCTCGGCCGGCGCCGCCGGCTCCGCCTCCTGGGGCCCCTGCTCCTCGGCCGGGGTTGCCGGCTCGGGCTCCGGGGGCCCTTCCTCCGGCAGCTGGAAGTGCGGGTGCCTGGACTGGGCGCCCTCCGGGGGCTCGGGCGATTCGGCCGGCCCCTCCAGCCTGGACCCGTCCTCCGCCGCGCCCTGAGCCGGGCTGGCGGCCCCGACAGGGCCGGCCTCGCCCTTCTGGTCCGCCCCCCCTCCCGGCTCCGCGCCCCCGCCCCCCCGCCCCTCCTCAGCTGGCGCGTCCTGAGGCGGCTCCGCGCCCTGATCTGGGAGGGGTCTCCCGCCCCCGCTCTCCGCGTCAGCGGGGTGCCCCCCCGCGGCCCCGTCCGCCTCCCCGCCGGCGACGGGCCCCGCGGTCTTCCGAAGCGGCGGGGGGGGGAGGCGTCCCGTTCGAAGGTTCTGCCCATCCCGGCGCGCCCTGAGGTGCTGGGGGACTGGGCCCTGGACCAGGTGCATCAGCCTGTAGACCTCCCGCGCCTCCACGAAGAACAGCAGCATGTGCTTCGGGCGGTAGTAGACCGTCTCCGTGCCCCCCTCCTCCAAGCGGAGCGGGAGGGCGCGGTGGGTGTCCAGGCTCCGCGGGCACCCATCAAACTGGATCCACTCATCCCCCCCGACCCGAATGGTGGAGTCCAGCCACGCCGCCAGCTCCGGGGGAAAGTGGCCTATCTCCTGCAGGACCTCGGGCTTCCACAGCTCCACCCAGCTTGTGGGGATGGGCGCCCTAATATATAGTGTAGCCGCCCGTCGGCAGCATGGGGGTGCGCACCCAGTCCGCCGCCATCCCTTCCGGGATCCAGCTGGCCACCCAGTCGTAAGGGTCCTCGTCGGGGTCCTCCTCATACGCTCCTCTTGCGCTCCCGCCCGACTCCCCCGACTCGTCCTGGGCTTCTCCCTGCGCCGGTCCGGCGGGGCCGGGGACGGCCGGCGCGCTCCCGAGGCCTGCGGGTGCCGGGGGCGGCTCCTCCGGGGGAGGCTCTTCCGCCTCCCGCGCGGGGCCGGGGCCCCCCTCCGCCCGTAGCTGCACCGGGACCCCCTCGGGTCCCAGAGCCGCACAGAGGGCCCCCTCATGATCTCCCTCCTCGAGTAGCTTCTTCGCGGCCTCGGGCCTGCGGGTGAGCTCCGGGGGCCCGACCCCGGAGGCGAACGCGAGGGCGCGCCGCGACTCCGTGAGGAGAGCCAGGTGAACCTCGGAGTACGACTCCTCCAGGGAGGCCACGAGGTCTTCGCGTGCGCAGCCCCGGGCGCCCCGGTCACCGGGCGTGTCGAGGACGCCCAAGAGGGTGATGAGGCGCTCCCGGAGGAGCCGGTGACGCTCCTCGGCGCGCTGGGGGCCCGCTATCCTCCGGAGCGTGATCCGGAGGCTGGGCCGGGCGACAAAGGGTCGGCGCCTGCCGCTCCCCCCGCCGTCCCGGATGCGGGCGCGGCGCCCGCCGCCCCCTCCGGCGGGGGCTCCGGCTGGGCACGCGCCCGGGCTCGCTCCACTTCCTCCGCCCGAACGCCCCCGACCCTCGGGGGGAGCCCCTTCCGGGGCGAGGTCCAGCACGGACGGCCACCCTCAAGAGGGAGGAGGCCCGGCACGGGCGCGCCTGACCGAGGAGCCAGCGGAAGGCTGGGAAGCGGCCCTAGGGGATGGCCGCCCAGGACGCCCCGCCCCCCCGCCCAAAGGCGGGAGCCCGAAGCCGAGGCCTCCGGAGAGACCCGCGCCCGCCCGGGAGGGGGGGGGCAGGAGGGGGCTGGGCCCGAGGGCCCGCCACGTCGACCTGCTGCCAGGCGCGCGGGTGATCTACCACAGCTCGACCTACGACACCTACGAAAACGGGGTCGTGCGGGGAGCGCGGAACGACAACCCCGACTACTACGACCTGGACGTCAAGCCCTACGCCCACATCGCGCGGATCTACCTCCCCCCGCCGCCGCCGCGCGGAGAGGGGCCCCCGGAAGCGGATGCGCGCGCGACGGTGCCAGACTGCAGCGTGCGCTACAGGCCTCCCCCACCATCCCAGGCCCCCGGCGGGGGAGGAAAGGGGGGGGGGAGGCCCGGCAACAGGTGCTCCGGGGAGAGGGGCGCCCAGCGGGCCCGGGGGTGCCCCCCCACCGGCGGGGCCCCCGCCCCCAAAGGAGGGGGGCCACGGGGCGACAGCAGGGGGTGGCGCGCCAGCCCAGGGCGCGGGGGGCTCAGCTGCGCCGCACAAGGCCGCCCCAGCGTTTCCGGCAGCCGGGGCGCCCGCGCCGGGCAGCGGAGGGGGGGGCACGGCGCCCGCAGCATCATGCGCTGGTCGCCGGCGACGGGGAAGCGCAGCCTCCGGAGGTCGTCTACCGACACCAGGACGTACTCCCTGCCCGGCGTGTCCTTCCACTGCCGCAGGTTCCCTTGTACCGAATGGTAGTGGTAGTAGTAGGCTCTGTCCTGGGTGGAGTGGAGCCGCCGGGCGTAGGGGTGAGCAGCCCCAGGGGTCTCCTCCGCAGGGTGCTGCGGGCATTCCCAGGCGTGGGGGGCGGTGTTGCAGTTCGTGGACGGGGCGAGGGCGACCCCGAGCTGCTCGTCCAGGGCCCTCCAAGCGGTAACCACGGCCGACGTCTCCCCGCACCGCTCGCTCCCGTGCACCAGGGAGTGGGATCCATCCGAGCGGCGTTCCACCAGGGCCAAGACCGAGGAAGGTGGGCCCCGCATGGTCGCGATCACGCACGCGGTCCGAGGTGGAGGGGGCTCCGCCGGGGGCGGGGGGGCGCCTTGGGCCTCCTGGGCCTGGCCCTCCCCGCCCCGCCCGGGGTCCGCGGCCCCTCCCCCGGAGGTCTGGGGGGCCCCCCACGCGGCGGGCTCCCTCCGGGGGGGAGCGACACGCGCCAAGTAATCACTATAGGCCGCCTGGTGGATCTCCTCCACCACCTCCTCCCGCTTCTGGTTGATTAAGCCCGTGTAGTACTTGGCGAAGTTCTCGTGCCGGGTCATCCCGGGGTCGGAGGGGTGCCAGTCGCGCAGGACCCTCCGGGCCACCTCCGCGGGCTGCCGGTACAGGTACTGCGTCGCCCTGGGGTCCGGGAGGTAGTCCGCGATGTGGTCCCGCACCTGGATGTGGAGATCCTCCCACTCCTCGTTGTCCAGCTGGTCCGCCAGGGACCCGTAATCCTCCACCTGGGACAGGAAGGCGCGGGCAACGCCCGGGGCCCGGTCGGGGTCGAAGTCGCTGCACCCGCACCTCCGCACGAAGTCGTGCCAGAACTTGGAGTGCCACTCCCCGCCCCTCTGGAAGTTGCGGATCGCCCACCCCTCCGTCGTCCTGGCTTGGGGCCTCTCCACCCCCCGGACGACCAGGGTCGGCCCCCCACGAGTGTGGGTCCGGGGGTCGCCGACCCCGTCCTCCGCGTCCGCATCAGGGGGCGGCCCCTCATCCTGAAGGATCAGCCTGAGCATGAGGGCGGCCTCCTCCGGTCGGCCCATAGCCATCAGGTCCCTATGCATCTGCGCCACGGCCTCCTGGTGCAGGGGGGTCATAGCGCGCGCGGGAGGGGCCCCCGCCACCTCGGTCGCGCCTGCGGGGGCGCCCCCCCCTTCCCGAGGGGGCTCCGCCCTCGGGGAAGGGGTAGAGGGTCAGGCTCTCCGTGGTCGGGTCCCGCCAGGCCTTCCACTGTCCGGGGCGAGCAGGCAGGCCCCCTGAGGGGGCAGGCAGGGTCGCCGCGTAGCAGACGTGGCCTGCCGCGTTTTGGACGATCGGCAGCCCCCAGGCGCCAAGCTCCCAGAGGTCGATCACCCCCAGCGAGTGGAGGATGTCCATCCCGAGGTACTGCTGGTCTGGGACCCCCAGGGTCAGGTCCATGTCCCGGAGGTCGGCACCAAGCAGCTCCGCCGAACGGATGGTGCACTCCCTCCCGTTCGCCGCCAGGCGGAAGTTCCAGACCCGGCGCGCCTGGGCGCTGCCCTGCCCGAGCCCCGGGAACAGGTGGGGCTCCTCGCCCACCCGGAGGCCTCTTATGAAGTCGAGTCCGAAGGCGCGGGCGACCCGCAGGTACTTGACCCGGAAGTCGGACCCATGGAACGTCATGCCTCCGTTGGCGGTGTCGACCGCGACCAAGAGCTGCGGGTTGGTGTCCGGCTCCAGGCGGGGCGCGAGGAGCGGAGGCTCCCTCCACCGTCCATCCTGAGGCCTCCTGCCCGACCGGGATGAAGTCCGCCGGGTCGTCCTCCGTCTCCTCCCCCCCTGGGGTCAGAGGGACTGGCTCCCCTCCAAAGGGGTTCCCCGAGGCAGACTCCTCCCGCAGCCAATCCCGAAACATGTGCAGCGCGTGGAGGCGGGGTTCCTGCCGGCGGCGGCGGAGCTGGCGACACCGCTCGGGGTACTCCCGGAGGAGGGCGAGGAAGGTCTTGTCGCCCCAGTCTAGGTGGCCGGGAACGCCTTCGGGGACGCGCAGGGCGGCGTGGTCGCGGTGCGCGACCGCCCGGCGGTTCCGCGGGGGTTCGTCCTCCTCCTGGGGCCCCGCGGGCCAGAGTCCTCCGAGGAAGGCGGATACCCGCTGCGTGAGTGCGCCGGCTCCCGCGCGCTCCCTCGTCTGGACTGGCCGCCTCGGGTCGCGAGGGTCGGCGACCAAGGCAGGGTCTCGGTCCTCTCCGATTACCAGCCGGACGAGGCGACTGTCTGGGGGCGGGGGCAAGGGGGCCTCCGTAAGTCCCGTCTTCCACGGATCTGGAAACTTGGCCCGCGCCCTGCGCCCCTCCGTGGTGAAGATCAGGCGCATCACCAGGAACCTCCAAATCTCTTCCGTCTGCCTCTTGGCTACCACCAGGTGCGCACCTGCCCCCATCCTGCAGAGGTGGCAGCAGATGTAGCGGGAGGTCCCGTTGGCCCCGACGAATAGAGCGTGGGGGGCCACCCGCGCGTGGACACAGGGCACCTCCATGACTCCCATGCCGCGCCGCACGCGGGGTTTGGGCGCGGTCCCTCCCACCTGGCCGCCAGCCGCCTCCACGTGGTGCCGGATGACGGCGATCCGCTTGCGCTGGCTGCCTCCGACGCTCCGCTCCTCGATGACCCTCGGGGGGTCCTCCACGCCCGGCTTCGCCTCCCCTCCCGCACCGGGTGGGTCCCGAGCCGCAGAGGGGGAGCCCTCCTTGGCTCGGACTGGGGAGGGTGATCCCCTCCCCCGGCTTTCCGAGGAGGCGCCCCGGCTCCGCTCCCGGGGCCGGGGTCGTCCCAGGCTTCCGCTCCTCCCCCGCTATGGGGAGCCGTCCTTGGGCGGGCGGTCTTCCGGTTGGGCCCGCGCGGGGGGGGCCCTCGGGTGGTGGTGGCGGTACTTGCAGCCCGGCGTCTTGCAGGGGCGGCTCTTCCAGTAGTACCGGCACACCCCTGGGGGGGGCTGGGTGTTGTCGTAGTACTTCCAGCGCTTGCGCGACGTGGACCCACTCCCCTTCCCCCAGCGAGACTTCCCTCGGGACTTCCCTCGGCCGCCCCGTGGCTCGTTCCCCCGCCCACGCCCCTTTCCTCCTTTCGGGGGTGTGCCGGGCCTCTTCCCCTTCCCGGTGGGACGGTCCTGTGGGGGTGAAGTCCCACGTCGGAGACCCAGGACGAAGTCCTGCAGGGTGAGGGTCGTCTGGGGTTCGGTCTCGCGGCCCCCCTCGGGGTTCCGCTCGGTGTACCTGGCCCACGCCTCCGCTCCCCTCTCGATCCGCCGCATCCGCTCCACCTCGGTCAGGAGCCACTCCCTCTTGTGGCACGGCTCGCCGCAGCCACCGCAGCTGTCCCTCCCCCCCAGGTGGTAGGGGCCGCTCTGGCACTTCAGGCACCACCACGCCCCCACCTTGGTCAGGAAGTGCGCGGAGCAGTTCTCGCAGCGACTCCGACGGCCCCCCACCTCCTTCCTGCAGCCGAGGCATAGCCAGAGGCCACCCGGCTGGACAGGAGGGTGGGGCTCACGCGGCTCTGCCGTGGGAGGCTCGGCCCTTCTTGGGCTGCGGGACCTAGGGGGTGGCGAATCCCGCGTGCGGAGCCCAGGCTCCTCCCCCCTGGTCCGCTTCCTCGGGGGGCTGGGGCCCCCCCTGCGGGGGCCCAGCGAGACTTCCTGCCGGACGGAGCCCCGGGGTGGACACGCGCCGCACGCCCGCGCGGTCCGGTGCCGGCGGCGGGCGGGATCAAGCTTTGCTCCCCGACCCTCCTCGCCGGCGCGGGGAGCGCTCACGAGGGGCTCGACTCTCCACCCTTCCCCTCCGGTCTGGTCCCTCTGGGTATGCCCGCCGCCCCGCGCTCCGGGGGCGCGCGTGCTCTCCCGGTCGAGGGCCCCGTGAGGCGCGCGCTCCTCGGCCCGGGTCGCGGCGGGCACTGACGGGCGAGCGACGGCGGGACCCCTCGATCCGCCGTGGGGGCTCGGAGGCCCCAGCGTCCCTCCGGCTCGGGCGGCTGTCCCGGGGGGCCCTGCTCCCCCCCCTCCCGCCGCTCGCGCTTTCCCCTCTGCGAGCAGCGGCGGTGTCCTCATTTCCCCTGCCTCTCCGGCGCTCCGTGGGGAGCGCGGGGCAAGGCTCTCGGCGGCTGGTCTCCCATCCCCGGCCTGCCTGCTCCGGCCACTGGCGGCCTTTCCGCGCTCGCCCTCCGACGTTCCGCCCTGTGGGGACCTCTCTTCTTCCTCCTCACACTTGGCCCCCCCCTTCTCTCCCTTCGGCCTCTCTCCGAAAATGGGGGCCCCTTTGGTCGTTCCCCCTCCATTCTCGAAGGTGGAGTCCGGCGGAGGGTAGACCGTGCCCTTCTTCATCTCACTCAGGAACGTGTCGACCAACCGCTGGGGGCACTTCCGCCTGTTCCCCCACTCCGCCTGCTCCCACCCCGCTCCGACGCTCCGGGCGTAACGGTACCATTGGGTGCGGATCCGGGCGCCGTGCTTCTCGCCCTTCCCCAAGAGGTCCAGCATGTCCTGGCCCCGTGCCTCCTCCAGCGCCTGTGTGGCTCGGTTGAACGCGTCCAGGTGCGCCGGGGGCCCCCTCCCCTCGGTCTCCCTCCGCGGTGGCGGGTCTGGTCCCTTCCCCCAGGTCTCGCCGCTTCGGGCGTCCGTGGCGGCTCCGGGCGATGCCCCGCCGATGCCGCCTTCCTCCCTCTGGAGTTGAGCGTCCGAAGGCCCTTTACCCCCCCCTGCGGGCTTGGGTGGGTGGGGAATTTCGCCGACGGCATCTGGGGCCGGGGGCGCCTCCGCTTGGCGCGGGCGGGGCCACACGTCCCGGTAGCGGATCCAGGCCAGCGTGGGCCCCAGTGCGAGGGCGTGCCCCTGGTTGAGGAACAGCCAGGCGTCGGGGGGGTCGCCGCCCGCGCGGCTGGGAATCCGCGTCTCGCGGAGGTAGGAGTCCTGGAGCGCGCACACGTGGAGGTCGACACTGGTGAGGGCGGGGCCTCCCAGTAGAGGAAACTCTCGGTGGTCTCTTCCCGAGTGCGGGACGGCGGCTCCCGCCCGGAGCGCGTCGTCCAGGGGCGAACTGGAGGCCGGCGGCGCATCGCCGGCCGCCTCCAGCAGCTCCGCCCGGTAGCGGGTGGCCAGGGCGCGCACTTCCTCCTGATGAGGGGGGGTGCCGTGCTGCCGCCACAGCGAGGAGGCGGCGGTGCTCAGGAGCATGCACTGCCCTCCCTCCGGTTCGCCTTCCTGCAGCCCCAGCTTCTCCCGCATGCGGTCGGCATGGGGCCCCGTGGGGTGGAGGCGCTGGCCGAAGTCGAGCGTGCCCCAAGCCGTGCGGCGCGGGCAGGTGATGCACGCCAGCGCCCCCGGGGCGGGCGCCTGTGTGGCGCTCTGCTTGGGCCCCCCCCTCCCCGTGGTGGGGGGGTCCCCCGGGGGTGTCTCCGCGCCCCGGTTGGCGTTCTGCCCGCCGCGGGTCCTCGGGCGGGGCTTCGGCCCCTTCCGGAGTGCAGCCATGCGGGCATCCACCGCCGCGGGCGTCACGAGGGGGAGCCTGTGGAACCCTCCGAAGCGGAAGAAGAGCAACCTGGTCTCCATGGGGAGGCCCTTCAGATCGTTGATCTTCCGGTGGGCGCCCCGGCAGCCGCTCCCCCGCCAGCACGTGATGCGGCAGTTGAAGGGGATGCAAATCCTCTTGCCCTGCGGGTTCTTAGGGATACCCGCCAGGGCCGCCTTGTGCTCCTCCGCCCCCAGGGCCGCGCCGATGGGGCACTGCGGGCTGTCGTCCTGGCCGGCGCGCCCCGCCGGGGGGCGGGGGTGGCACCTTCGCTCTGCTCGTCCGCGAGAGGGCAGACAGGGCGGACCGTTGCTCCCAAAACTTGCGGGACACCACCCGGGCCCGAAAGAACCCGTTGGGGTGGTCCAGCTGGAAGGAGAGGGGCATCTGGAATCGCGGCTTGCCTCCCGGCCCCTCCAGGAGGTGGAGCCTGAACTCCTCCTCGGTGGGGTTCTGGTTTCTGAGGTCGTGGAGGGCCCGCTGGACGATCAGTCGGATGCCGTCCCACCAGTCCCAGTGGAGCTCCTCCCAGATCGCGAAGAGGTCCCCCTCCGCCCACTGGTTGGGGTCATCGAGGTTGAGCTGCACCAGCCTCCTCAAGGCGCCCCGCCCCCCCCTCTCGTGGTCTTGGCCGTAGAACAGGCAGAAGGTGGTGATGCTCCGGTGGGCCTGGTCGGTCCAGACGGCGAGGATCTTGGTCCAGGCGGGACGCTTCTCCATGTGGGCGGGGTCCGAGTGCGGGATGAACCGTTCGAGCTCCTCCCGAGTGGTCCGCGGGAAGTCCGATGCTCCCAGGGACCACTTGGCCATCCGTTCCAGGTCGCGGCCCCCCCAGAAGCCCCCCGCGATGGCGTAGGCAATCCGGTTCACGACCAGGATGGGGCAGCCTCCCTCGTGCATGATCATCCAGCGTCCGTCTCCTCCCCTCCGGGCTGCGTCGCACAGCTCCCTTCCGACGAGGCCCGGGCAAAGGGCGACGTAGAAGGCGTTGAACCCCCGGGCGGTGTAGACCGCCAGCCGGCACTCCGTCTTCTTGAGGTAGCCCAGGGAGCCCTCCACGTTCTTGGAGTCGTCGGCCCCCATGCGCTGGGAGAGGTTGAGGTGCTGAACCAAGAGGCGGGTGTTCGGGTCAGTGAGAATCCCCGCCTGCCCTTCCCCCCCTGCCCCGGCGCGTCCTGTGGTGCCCCTCGGTGGGGCGATCCCGCGAATGGCATCCCACTGCGCAGCGGGCGGGAGGGGGTTCGAGCCACCGGACGGCGCGGGACGCGCGTCGCGGCATTCCCCCTCGGGGAGGCTGGTGAACGCCCAGAGGTTGGAGGGCCTGCGCCGGCGAGGGCGGGGGGGGTCTCCCTGCTGGGGCAGGCCCCTCCTGCCCCTTCTGGAGCAGGCGCTTCTCGCGGGCGTACCGCAAGAGCTTGCCGAGGGCGGCCTGCCCCCCCCGTTCCAGTGAGGCGGGGTTGCGGAGGGCGGTCGCCTCCAACTCCTCCGCGCACGGAGTGACCAACGCCAGGCAGGTGTCCGGGTCCTCGCCGTAGTAATCCTGGGCCGCCTCAAGTGCGGCCTCCACTCCAACGCCGTCCTGGATGGCGGAGAGGAGGGCCTCGAGGAGCCAGACCACCGCCGAGGGCTCCCCCGACGGCGGGTCGCGGGAGGCGCCTGTGGAGGGGGCCCCTCCCTCACGAGCCGGAGGGCGCGGTGAGCTTCCCCGGCGGGCGTTCCTCCCCCGTGGGGGGCACTCTTCCCCACCCGAGGCTTGGCCGGGCTCCTCGTCCATACGCCGGGCGCTCCGATGGCGCCATCGGTCCAGCTCCCGGGAGTTCAGCAGCAAGACCACCTCCTGGACCCCGCCTGCCCCTCCCGAGGGGGTCTTCCTTTCCTCTGTCAGGGCGCTCCATTCTGGTTTAGTCACTTCGACGAACCAGGCAGGGATCCCTCCCGGGGGGGGGAGGAGGGCCTGTCCCGGGTGACGGATCTGACCGATCGGGACGGAGTAGCGAAGGCCGAGGGCGGCGAGGTGGACCACTGCCTCACCCGGGGGGGGGCCTGCTGGCGGCTCCTCCCCCTCCCCCCGGAAGACAAGATAGTGCTCGGCCGGGGGCTGTTTCCCACACCCCCGAAGGGCTTCCTCTTCGCGGCGAATGTGGCCCAGGAAGAGGCGGCCAACCGCATCGCGCGGGTGGATGATGGGAGGCAGCGGGGATAGAGGGCCCGGAGGGGGGTCCTTCGAGGAGGCCGGCAGTCCCTCTCCCGGCCGCCCCTGGGGGGGGCCGGCGGACTGCGCCGCATGGAAGGCGCAGAGGAGCCTCCCATCCACTTGCAGGGCCCCGATCTCGTCGCACGGGGGGGAGCCCGCGAAGGCGCAGAGGAGGCGCTGGCGGGCAAGCCGGTACATGCGCTTGTGCCGGGCGCATAGAGGGGCCAGAACGCGCCCGCTCAGCCGCTCCCATCCGGCGATGTCCGACTGGGGTTCGTCCTCGACCAGGAGGAGGGTGAACACTTCGTCCGGGGGCTCCGGGCACGGGGCGCGGAGGCCGAGGGTGCCCAGGGCGCTTCCGGGTTGGCGCCAGCCCAAGCGGTCCCCACCACACGTCCCGACGGTGGGCCCCTCGCTCTCCGACTCGAGCTGGCGATCCCGGGGCCTCCCCGCCCCGGCTGCCGTTCTCCTTTCGCGACAGCACCACGCCCCCAGCAGGTCTATCCCGATGGCTCGGGACATGGAGCAGAGGAGTCGGCGGGCGCCCCCGAGGGCGCGGCCGAGGAGGCAGGCGAGGCCCAGGAGGAAGCCTTGATAGGGCAGAGCCTCCTCCAGGTTCAGGGCGAGCCCCTCCTCCACGCCGGCGTAGTGGTAGCTGACCGCCACAATGTCTGGGGGGATCTCCGCTCCCCACTCCCGCGCCAGGTAGACGGCGCGCCCCCGAGCGTTCTCCAGCCGCTGACGGAGGGAGGGATCCGCACAGTGCAGCACGGCACCGTAGAGGTACACCTGCCCTCCCTTCCGCGTCGCGGGCAGCGTGGAGCCCGGTTTCCGCTGCATCCGGACCATTCCCTCCTCAATGATGGCGAGCAGCTCACGCGGGCGGCGGCTGGAGTGCCTCCCGCGGGCCCGGATCCAGCCCTGGAAGAACTTGTCGGGCGTGGCCCCGCCCGAGGCGGGCCCTCCCCACACCAGCCTCGAGTCCTTCAAGGGGTGCGGGTGTTCGTTCCTGCGCAGAGGGCCCTTGCCCCGTGAGAGTAGGGCCAGGGCATAGGCCAGGAGGATGAGGAGGTCCAAGGCCACCAGGGCGGAGAGGAGGTAGAAGAAGACCAGGAGGCACTGGAGCCAGTGGGGGAACCCCTTCCAGCGGGCGCCCCCGAACATCATCAGCCCGAACCAGGCCCCTCCTTGCAAGAGGCCGCCCAGGAGGTGGTTCGGCCATCCCGGGAACGGATCCTCTCCAGGGGGTTCACCAGGTGCCCGAGTATGCCGGCGCCGGCCGTAGGCCTCCGGGGCTCGGCGGGGCGCCCAGGCTGAAAGATGCGCGTTCAGCTGGCAGAGGGTCCGCTGGATACTCCAGGAATGATCATCTGAAGCCCCCCCCTCCGTCAGATTGCCCCCCCCCTCCCCTCCTCCAGCTGGGGGCCCCGACGAGGAAGGCGCGGGGGGAAAGTCTTCCACGGGCGAGGCCGCGGGGATGTGCCCAGCAAGGGGAGGCACGATGTAGCCCTCAGGCCCCATGCAGACATCCTCCTCTACCTGCTCTGGGGCGGGGTCGGCGCCGTCGGCGGGGACGAAGTCCACGGTCCCCACCATCCCAACGGCAGCCCCAATGGCCGCTCCAGCCACGGGAGCCGCGCGCCCTCCCGGAGGCAGGGCTCCCAGCTCGGCCGCGGCGAGCAGCAAGAAGCTCGCGGGGTGGGAACCTCCCCACCCCTTCACGATGAGATTAGGGGCCAGGGGCCCCTCCCGCAAAAGGCACAAGCTAGCTGAAACAGCTGCGGGAGGGAAGGAAGAGGAGGAAGACAGGGGAGCAGCCGTTGCACTGCCGTGGGTGAATACCCCTGTTTAAAAAGCCTAAACAAAACAACAACAACAACAACAACAACAACAACAACAACAACAACAACAACAACAACAACAAAAAAAAAAAAAAAAAAAAAAAAAAAAAAAAAAAAAAAAAAAAAAAAAAAAAAAAAAAAAAAAAAAAGGCGCGCCGCGAGAAACCGAAGGGCGCCGAAAAAAAAAGCAAAGGACGCCGAACAAAAAAAAGGCGCTCCGAAAGAAAATCATGCGCGCAGCGAGAAAACGAGGGGCCCCGAAAAAAAACTTGGGCGCCGAAGGAAGAGAGAACAACAACAACAAAGGGCGCCGCGAGAAACAGAAGGGCCCCCAAAAAAACACAGCACGCCGGAAAAAACAAGGGCGCCGAAAAAAAACAATGCGCGCCGCGAGAAACCGAAGGGCGCCGAAAAACCCGACGGGGCGCCAAAACACCAAAGGGGGTGCCGGAGCAAAAACGGCGACGCAACAAAACAGAACAAACAACGAACAAACAATCGCACGGCGAACGCACTGACAGCACCCACGCGCGTCTAGAATGGTTCGGTGGTGAAACAACAGCAAAGCACAACACAAGATGGAGAAACATACTCCAACAAAACCAAACAAACAAACAAACAAAACGGCACGTCGCACGCAACCGAACAAAACATACAACAGAACGCGTCGCCCAGACAAACTGTCAGCATCGCTCTCATAATCACCGACAGCCTATTCCCCGCGCCGCGCCCTGCGCGGCCCCTGGCAACTTTCGCGCGCCGCGCATCGCACGCGCCCCGCCGCGGCGCGAAGCGCACGCGGGCGGCCCGCTCCTCCGCGCGCGCGCGCGCGCTCCACCTGCGAACACGGCGCGCGACGGCCCCATCCTCCCACCCATTCCCCCAACCCATACCCCGTCCCCCGACCCCAGAAAATGTAACGGTGCTCCGGGGGTACACCGTCGCGCCGTTCTGCCCACCGGCTTTAGCATCGTCTATCCGCCGACGCTTGCCGTTCTGCTGCACGTGCACGAACGACGGCACGGCCGCCCAGCGCCCGGCGCCGTACTCGCGGTCCATCGCGGCCAGCGACGCCGGAGGAGCAGCCCAGCCCTTCTCGCATTCCTTCAAGCATGATTCCCAAAGAAACTCAGCCTCAGGATCAACCCGTCGCTTGTCCCTGGAACGTAAAAGCGCGGTGGACTCCGCCAACAAGCGGTCTTCAGAAACAGGTTCCGAACTTTCGCACCGCTCCCAGACACCCGTCTCCTCCAATCGCCCCACGATATTGAAGCCGGTCACAAATCTCTGGGCCAGCTGCCAATCCGGCCAACCCATCACCCAAGTCAGAACACAAATCAGCGCGATGTGGGTGTTCTGCGCCACGGCATGTACTGAGGGGCTTTGCCAGAGCCGAAGGGCGCGGGACACCGGCGCCAGCCTTTGACTAAGCTCCTTCAACGCCCCGGCGCAAGACTCGCGCCACTGCCTCAGCCGATTACCACCGGCCCACGCGAACGCAACCGTGGCAAAGGCAGCATACTTCAAATCAACGGGTGCCATGTACTCATCGTCGAATGGCAATCGCCCCGCGCTCGCGAATTCGATGCATTGAGCGAGGTGTGCCCGCTCCCCCACGCCGAGTTCGATAACCGGCGCCAGCGCTAGCCTGTGGTCGAGCACGCCTGCCTGGCGACCCAACACGGCGCTCGCGCGCCCCTTGGAATTTCTGCCCAGAGAACATCCCAGAGGTAGTCCTTCGTCCTGCAGCTCCGCCCAGATGGCGAAATCAACGAATGGCGAAGTATTCAACAAGTCTTGCAAGAACGGGATGGGAACGCCCACCAGCCACTCTTCCGGAAAGGACTTCCGAATTTTCACAGCGATGTCCGCCTGGCTCCATCGCACGCCCACGACGCTGGGGCACGCGACCCCACTGGTGACTGCCCCTTCTGCCGCGGCGGGCGGCGCGGCAGCGGGTGCGTTTCAATCGCCCTTGCGGCCGCGCTTGCCGCCGTCGGCCGCGCCCCCGCTCGCGTTCCTCGCGTCGCAAACTACAACGCCGGGTGTTCCGAACATTCGGCGCTAACCGTCGCCTTTCCCGGACCCAGGGCGCCCCCGGACCCGGGCCGCCCCCTTTAAGCTAACAGGGAAACCAAAAACTGAGACCCGGGCTCCTGGTGCACTTGAGGGCGCAGTGGTTCGACATGCCACACAAGCGCCCCGTCTTGTTGATCACGACGGAACAGACGTGCTTATACCCGCGAGGGCACGGCTCGGAGCACTCCCCGGCGTTGAACTTGCGACACACCTGGGTTCCGTCTTTCAACCGATCGCCCAACTGCGCGCCCTTGCCACCTGTCCGCTGGCTCCGCCCGACGCTCGTCGGCGGCCGCTGCGGCCCGGGAGCTGGCGGTGAGGGCGGGCTCCACATGACCTCGCGAGTCTGCAAGCCCTCGCGGATTATCTTCCCGACGCTCAGCTCGCTGGTGCGGACCCTGTCCGTCCACCAAGCGCGCTCCTCCTCGTCCCGACGCACGACGTTAGGCAGCGCAATCGAGAACGGCATCGCACTGGCGTACTTGACCAAACGGAAATGGTAGGCCATCGCGACATCCAACGGAATCTGCACGAAATCCGTCGTATCCGAAGACGCCTTCTCTGGCGTCCCGGGCGCCGGGTCAATCGGCTTCACCCCAGCGCGCGCGTATGCCACCATGAGAACCTGGTGCAACGCGATATAGGTTTTCAAGTCCTTCGCGGGATCCGGATCTTCCTTCTCATCGCACACGAATTCGACATCCCCAATGCGCTGCCGCTTCCTGGCAGCCCTCGCGGCATTCAGCAACGTGCGGACCTTCCATACACTCATCATCGTCACCTGGCGCCTGCCGACCATGGGGGGCCGCGCGCGCGACGCGGTCACCCCCTCCGCGTGCAATGGGACGCGCCTGCCCAGCTCCCTGCTGATCTTACTGACCAGCGCTTCGGACGGCTCACACTCCGCTGGGTACGCCATCTTATACCGAGCGAAGAACTGCTCGCTCAATTCAGCGAGCTGCGGCGACGGCAATGGGACATCGTCGCTCTCGTCCAAACCGCGCCTCTTCCGGGTCTCGGACTCCCGGGCGGCATCGCACACGGCTTTCCACGCCTGCCGCACTACGCGCTCGAACTGCGGCGCGGGCCAGGCAGGGCCCCCCCCCGCGCAGGCGAAGGCCGCGCCTGGCGCACGCGGGACAGCTGTCCCAGCCTCCTCTCGAGATCCGGCACGCGCTCGAGGATCGGCGCCCACTCGTTCTCGCTCGTGACGGCATGCGCGAAATCGACCAACGTCTCTAGACCCACGGTTTCGACCAGGTGGGTGGCGATGCGCTCATCAAACTGATACTTCGCGGCCAGCTCTCTGAATTGTGCAGCGGCGTCGCGAGCGCCGACGCGCCCCGGCAGCGCAATGCCGTCAACTGACAAAGACATACCGAGAACCACACGTGTCGCTCCGCTAAACCTACTCTCTGGACCGCGTTCGAGCCCACCTCGGGGCGCGCATACGCATCCGTTAAGTTGGCATTCGCTGGCAGGCCCACGCGCAACTCCGCGCGTCTCCGCCGCGATGACGTCACCACCTCACGCCGGGGCTGCCCGGCCGCGCAACTTTTCACACGCCGCGCACACCAGGGCTCCCTCCGGGAGCGCCGGGAACCACTGCAGATCACTCAATCCATTCTGACATAGGTTCGTCACTGGCCCGAACTCACTGTCCGTCCAGGCTCTGGACTTTTTGAGGCGACGAATTACGGGCATCGCGACGTGATATCGAGGCCCCATAACCTCCCTTACCCGGGTAGCCCTCCCAGGCTCAGACTGCACGTACCCGATCGCGCCCCGCGGCTCGGGCGACGGGCCCACGGCTCGCGACGCGCGCGCGGATGATCCCTCCGCAACCTGCCTGACTGGCGGCGCGCAGTGCGCTGGCGCGCCATCTGAGCCCTTTACGTCACATTCACCCAACTCCGCGCCCTGCGCTGCCTCGTCACCTGGAAGCACGGTCACCGCGCGACCGGCGCAGTCAACTCCCCGCGCTTGGAACGCGGCCGGGCCTGCACGGGTTGCGTCTCCCGGCCGCACCGACACTTCATCTCCCCTGGACCTGGGGATGGAGACAGCCTCCAATGCCGCCCACGCCCGGGCACAATACCGCTGGGCCGCGCGATCGACCCGCGGTTCGCCCTGCGCGGCCCGCAATGGCAACCGACGCCGGACTGGCGCGCGCTCCCGCCTCTGCTGGTCGCTTGTTTTTGCCGGCAACTTTCGGCGCTCTGCGTGGACTCGCAGGCGCAGGCAACGCGTTCCCACGCAAACCGCCCGGCGCTTTACCGCGCCCCCCCCGCTTTGCACGCGGTGCCCCCGACGCGAGGGTTTGCGCAGCGCGCGCACGCGCGCCCGGCGCTTCGGCGCCCGCCCCCCCCTCACCGCTCTTACCCGCGGCGCCCCCGTCGGCAGGACCCCGACAATTGGGTGGAGGCGCGCCCGGCGCTTTACCGCGCCCCACCCGCTGTCCACGCGGGGCCACGATTATCCGGAGAAACTTCTGCCGCCTCAACTCCTCGACGACCGACGGGGGCAAGAACGCGGCCTTCTCACGAACGGTCGACACCGCCACCCGCTGCTGCGCCTCTTTCTCTAGGTCGGCCAACATTACTTTTCCTGGCGCAGAACTCGCCCAGCATCGCACTTGCTCCCACTGCACTGGGGCCTCCAGATCGGTCCGCAGGCACGACAACACTCCGGCCATGTGCAGGCGCGTGCACATCTCGGCTTGCCGCCGACGCGCATTATACACGATCGGCATCTGGTTCCGACGGGAGTTGTCTCCCCCCTCCGTCCAACCGCCCGAGATGACTCGGGCTTCCCAGTCCAATTGTATCGCGCTCGCCCATGTAGGCCCAGCCCGGCGCAAACTGTACGAAGTCACAAGATCCAACTGGGAATCGTCCGCTAGCGAGCCTCGGAATACTTCCTTCAGCGATCGGTTAAAGGCACCCAACTTCACCGGCGCGCCGGAAACTGGATCGAAGACGAGCCCCGTCGGCACAGCCCTTCCTGCTCGATCTTCCCGCGCCGCCAACTTGTGCCAACCATCCCACAAGGCGTCAGCGGCGGACCGCGCGCCACCTAGCCGCCTCGGCAAGCACCAATCGAACGAAGGTCGCCCCTGTCGCTTTCCCTGCTTCCCCCTCGATGCGCGGAACCAGCAAAAATAAACAGACTTCTCTAAAGGCCTAGAGCGCAGCAGGTGCGTGTACCTCACCCACGCGAATACCACCGCCAGCATCCCAGCCGCGAGCATGACTTGCCCAGGCGTTCTCGCGCCATCCAGGAAATCGATCACATGGTAAATCATCTCGGGTTCGACGACAGTGGCCTGGGCCGGCGGTGCTACGGTTCCACTGCCTGGATCACGTGGCACAGGGCGAAACGCATCGTCCAGGCAGAAAGGCGCTTTCAAATGTACGCACATCCACTTCAAGGCGTTCCAGATCCTGACGCCGGACGTCCGTGCGATCGAGAGCTTATGCACGAACTCGGCGACTGCCATGGGTTGCCGCGCCAGACTCGTCGCCGGCTGCCCTTGCCGGCCCGCCCACTCGGCCCACTGCCCCCACACGCGCAAGGCCGTGCGCAGCGTCCCGGCTTCGAAATTACTCAGCCTAAACACCGCCGCGGACGAGACGTCGGCGAGCATCTCGGCCTGCGCCTCCTGCAACCCCTGCCCGAGGCCGCTTTCCGGGCGCCATTCAAGCGACGCTCGAACTACGCTGACCGCCAGCTGAACGCGCCCCTCACGCTCTGCCGCCTCCGTCGCCACTGCGGCACAGCGTCTCGGCCGACCGCGGCGCGCGGCGGTAGGCCCACGCCCTTTCCCCGCCGCGGCCCCCGCGCTCACGGCGGGCGCGGCGGCCGCCGCCGCGCCGCCAAATCGCCCCTCCGCGCAAATGCCACGCGCGGGCACCAGCCACGGCGTCACCCGCGCCACGTCCCGAGCCACGGCCCAGGCCGTGGGCACTCCACACTGCTCCGCCTCGTCCGTCGAGCAAAACAAATGCGCTAAATCGCCAGCCGACTCCAGTCCCTCTCTCTGCACGAGCGCAGAAAGGGACTCGCGCTCGGAGGAATCGACCCTCCAATCTAAGAACTCTTCGATGAAGAGCTCTCCGCGCTGCCCGGCCATCAAGCAGCACACAAGCAAGAAACAAACCAACAGCAACCGCTGTCGCCAACGCGCTTTGCTCGCACGATCCAATTGCGCGCTCTGATGCGCGCAGTCCCTGCGAGCGCGCGCGGGCGCCCCCTTCTGTCATGATTATGGTTCCCTGACCCGAGCCTCCCCGAGCCTAAAGTCAACGCAAAATTCGCTGAAAATTAAATACGAAACGCGTTTAGAACGAAAAACAATACAAACATAAATTGAAAAAATGGATAGCCGCCGACCCCTTGTGGGTCTGTAGGCGCGCGACATCCCCCCCCCATAAAGTCCCCCAGGAACCCCAAACCGGCAACTCGACCCCCCCCGCCCTCGCCCGGCCCGCCCCCGGACCGAACGCGCCACGGGGGAGCGGAGGGCTCCAAAACTGGTCAAACCGGCACCAAAACGCTGCCCAGACGGTCCCCGGGGGCCACGATTCGCCGACACATCGCCCCTAAACAACCACGATGGCCTCCCGGCGGTCTCCGAATTTGCCGAGACGCCCCAAAAGGCCCCCAAGATGCGCCCCCAGAGGGTCGCAAGAAACAGAAATCGGCCCATTTCCCTTCGAAACCAAACATGTTTCGCATGCTCCCCCGCTCGGCTGTCACAACGTCCAAAACAGGCACAGAAACCTTCGACATCGCCCCCCGTCCCATTCGAGAATCACTCGTCCGGTTTTTTCTGCCGTCAACGAGCGCGGGTGTTCCAAGGTACTTGTTCCATGTCTGCACGGCGAACACTTCGAAAGTCAGCCACGAAAAACGCACTGACCACGCAGTATCCCTCCACCGTCTGACATTGCCCCCACCTCCAGAGCGTTCCGAAGAGACCCCGCGAAACACCCCTCATACTCTGACCCCCTACAAAGCCGGTTTGGACCGACGGCCATGACAAATTGCACGGTCCAGACACCTCCACAGGGTGTCGACATCCAGGGCGACGCACACGATGTCCGAAGTGTCGGACATCTTTCCAAAAGGCCACCAGAAACAAGAAAACACGCCTCTAAACCAAATCGTCCCTCCTCTTTCTCCTCGTCCTCCTCTGATGACCCTCCTCCGCCTCGCCCCCACCCTCACCCGCCTCCTCCTCCTCCCCTTCCGCTTTCTCCTGCTTGGTTTTCCTCATTCATCGGTTTCGTCCTCCCTCTCGCTCTCACCCCCTTTGGTCGTACTTCTACGGATCGTGGCACCGGCGCTCGCATGGGTATCATTTGCATGCCTTGCATTTCAAGGTGCACTTCTTTTCGTCGCGCGCGACATTGCTACTGTCCACGGAAGGAGCCCACCCACCCAAAAAAACAAGACAACACAAGTACGCCCCAGGACAGCAACACGACATCCCCAAATCGATCAAAGGGTCGGCGGATGTGGCGTAAGCCTATAGATATCAAAGCAGAACAACGTCTAGGTAGCGCCCTGCTGACGATGTGGCTGTCGGGCCCTCTGAGGCCGCGGATCGACAAAAAAAATAGTTCGTCGGGTGTCTGGGCACGACCCCTCCCGCTCCCAGCCTCCCCCCTGTGGCGAGAGAAGAGAAGAAAAACAACACAAACGAAACAAAAAAAAAAAACGGCGGCGTTCCGTCTGTGGCTGGCTGTGCACCGCCGCGCTGCCCCCGAGCGCCCGGCGCTGGAGCGGCTGCCACCAGTGTCCCAGTGCGTCTCCGCACGGGCGATGGCTTGCCCCAGCGCACGCGCGAGGGTCGATAAGCCAGGCCGTCACCTGGCACCAGACGGCACTCTCAGCCTTGCCGTCGTCCGGCACCGTGCCGCAGGCATGGCGGGGCGTGTTAAGATGCTCCCCGGTTGGCTGGCCATGCTTTTTCAGCGTTCCACCCCCCGACCAGCGCCTTTCCTCCGAAAACCGACCTTTCCTTCCTGGTGCCTTTTCGGCCGCCGCGCGGCTCCAAGACAGCTGCCCAAAGCGGTCGCAAGGAGCCCCAAGACAAGTTCAAAGACGGTTGGAAGAGTCCGAAAAAGGCCTCCAGCGAAGCCCGAAGAGGCGAAAATAGTTGAAAATCTACAAACGATCAATGCTGTTTGGCTCCCGGGGCATTTTAGCAACAGATCGCCCCGGGGAAACTTCAGAGAGCAGAGAGCCTCAAGAGGACCCCGATGACGGCTCAAAACTGGCCACAGAGAGCCCCAAAAAGCCCGCCAGACAGCCCACTACTGGGTCTTAACCTCAAGCTCCTTCACACAACGCTGCTGCGCTGGCACAGTGGCGGGGCTTGTCGCAGGCAGCTGGATACGCTGTACATAACGACGATCATATAATGGATGTCGCCATCCTTGGACGCTGCACCACCCTCCAGGCGGTGCACCGCTAACGCTGACGTTGTGCCGCCTACGATAATGGTGAACAAAGAACAGTTGCCAGCTTCGGAAAGCAAAAAGCGATCCCCGGACGGACACCACAACTCTTCAAACGACTGGTCATGAATCCCCACGTCCGCGGAGACGTCCTCTGACCAGGGGTCCCTGAGGAAACATAGCTCACGCACACTGGAGCTGCCAATGCACGACCTCAGTGCACAGCGTGCTCGGAATCTTACCGCACCTGTCTCTTCGTCCGAAGCAACATCCCACCGCTTCGCCTAGCAAATGACCCGGGCCCCGATGCCATGATCTGTTCATATTGGTTTGTCGGGCGTGTCCTCCGACAGGCGGATTATGGAAGCCAAAAAAAACACAACAACAAGGTCGACACGTGCACTGCCCACACGTCCACGGTCCGATAGTCCACGCCTTCATCCACTGGGCGAACATGTAGACTGACGAACCGTGGACCCACTACCCCCCCAACACAAACACCAACACCAACACCAGTTCCATAGAATCCCTACGGGATCATATACGATCTCTACCGAATCCTATAGGCTCCGTATGGAATCCTATAGGATCCCTATGAAATCGCATAAGATCCCACTGGTCACCGTGGCTCTGAGACCACCCTTACGCACCTCCACGTATTCCTGCGACCGGAAAAGATGTGCGCACCGGCGAAGCGACCTTCGGGCATCCTTTGGAATCCATGCGGAATCCTTCGGGAATCCCTAAGGAATCCCTAGGGAATCCCTGGGGAATCCATAGGGATTCCTAGGATCCTATGCAAAGCCTACACGCCCTGTATGAATTCCTGTCCAGAGCCTACACGGCCTGCACGGGAACCTATACAGAGCCTACACGGCCTATGTGAGATCCCATACAGAGCCTACACGCCCTGTCGAGGGGCCCGATACAGGGCCTACACGCCCTGCATGTGATCCTATAGAAAGCCTACACGGCCAGTATGAGATCCTACGCAGAGCCTCCACGCCCTGTGTGGGATCCCATACAAAGCCCACGCGGCCTGTGTTGGATCCTATACAGAGCCTACACGCCCTGTATGGGATCCTACGCACTGCCTACACGCCCTATCTGGTATCCTATACAGAGCATACACAGCCTGCCTGGGATCCTATACAGAGCCTACACGCCCTGTATGGGATCCTACACAAAGCCCACTCGCCCCGTATGGGATCCTACACAAAGCCCACACGGCCTGTACGGGATCCTATACAGAGCATACACGGCCTGCCTGGGATCCTCTACAGAGCCTACACGGCCTGCACGGGATCCTATACAGAGCCTACACGGCCTGTATGGGATCCTGGACAGAGCCCACACGGCCTGTATGAGATCCTACACAGAGCCTACACGCCCTGCGTGGGATCCTATACAGAGCCTACACGGCCTGTGTGGGATCCTATACAGAGCCTACACGCCCTGTATGGGATCCGATACAGAGCCCACACGCCCTGTACGGGATCCTATACAGAGCATACACGGCCTGCTTGCGATCCTATGCACAGCCTACACGCCGCGTCCGCGATCCTATACAGAGCCTACACGCCCTGTGGGGAATCCTATGCAGAGCATACACGGCCTGTTTGGGATCCTATACAGAGCCTACACGGCCTGCACGGGATCCTATACAGAGCCTAAACGCCCTGTGTGGGTTCCTATACAAAGCCTGCCCGGCCTGTACGGGATCCTGTACAGAGCCTACACGGCCCGTGAGGGAGCCTATACAGAGCCTACACGGACTGCATGGGAGCCTATACAGAACCTACACGGACTGTACGGGATCCTATACAAAGCCTACACGCCCTGCATGGGATCCTATACGGGGCTTAGACGCCCTGTATGGGACCCTATACAAAGATTACACGCCCTGTATGGGATCCCATACAGTGCCTACACGCCCTGAATGTGATCCTACACAGGAGCCTACACGGCCTGTGTGGGATCCTATACAGAGCCTGCACGCCCTGAATGTGATCCTACACAGGAGCCTACACGGCCTATGTGAGATCCCATACAGAGCCTACACGCCCTGTCGAGGGGCCCGATACAGGGCCTACACGCCCTGCATGTGATCCTATAGAAAGCCTACACGGCCAGTATGAGATCCTACGCAGAGCCTCCACGCCCTGTGTGGGATCCCATACAAAGCCCACGCGGCCTGTGTTGGATCCTATACAGAGCCTACACGCCCTGTATGGGATCCTACGCACTGCCTACACGCCCTATCTG
>CAUYUJ010014790.1:345160-376746 GCA_963575745.1 Prorocentrum cordatum
CACTGGAAAGGTGCCTGCAAAGCGCCGAGACAGCGCCGGCGAACCGCAGCGACTCCTGAGCAGTAGAAGAGAGGAGGAGGGAAAGGAGGAGAGGGCAGAGGATCCGCACTCACAGGTGAGAGGCAACGTTAGGGGGGACCAGCTCAGGGGGGGAAACCATAAGCTTGGATCGGCGATACGTCGCCCCGATATATCGGCGATAGGCCCCCGATGGCAAACCGCACGGTCGTCGGCGGTGTGGGCTATCAGGCCCCTATCGACAATCAAAGGACGATTAAGGGTCGATGCATCATGCATCCCACCCTAAGCCTATCCCCCCTAACGTTGCTTGCCACCCTACAAACGAAGTCTCCAGTAAACGCACCTGAGGACGGGGTCGGACAGGACCGGACTGCTCAGTGAACGCCAAGGACGGTTCACTAAGCGCCACAAGCATTGAGGCGGGGGTGTCTTATCCTCCCTTGAAACAGAGGAAAGGACATGGGGAAGGAACGAGGAACGACAGACAGCCCACGAGAGCGTACTCTTTCGGGGTTCTGCCTTTGGCACTCGCACACTTTGCCCTCACGGGAAGAGCTCACAAGAAAAGCGCAGGAGGGATTACGTATCCGTTTCACCATATCCCCGAAGTGGGATTATCGTCATTCGTGTGACATCCCCATCTCCCGTATTCACCTAGCAACTCTCCGTTTTCCCGCCTGCAGACACACTCATACTCAGACGCACTCGTACGCATATTCATCATACTCAGACTCTTCCAAACTCAGACCCATTCACGCCCAGGCTGACTCAAACGCAGACTCATGCTCATACTCAGGCCACTCACTCATAACTAGGCGCTCAGATCCATACCAAGATTCACTCGTAGCCAAACCTACTGACACTCGGCTCCTCGCTTGGTCAGGCCCGCTTACACTCAGACCCTCTCATGCCCAGACACATTCACACTCAACCTCCGTCGCGCAAAAATCAGTCACAGCCACTCTCACCCATACCCAGACCCCGCTTGGACCCAGGAGACGAGCCCCCCAACGGGGCACCGCCAGCGGGTAGGCACCAGCCCCGCTGACGCACAAGCTGCAGGAACCTGCCAGGCAGAAACGCCTGCCGTGGCTCAATAATCGGATACCTCTTCCGGAGCCCCGTGATTACCGCGACGTGCCAGGAATCGCAGCTGGCCCTCCCGATAGACAAGCCGCCGAGGCGTGCATCAGAGACTGGTCGCGCCCAGATTGCGGAGACGTCTCGAGCAGACCGCCCGCTTGGACCCAGTAGACGAATGTCTTTTCGCAGTCACATGACCACCACGATGAAGCAGGAGCCGCACTTGGGCCTCCAAAAGGGGGAGCCGCCATGGGGGGAGAGAACGAGGAGGGAGGACGGTGAGTCCCAGGAACGAGCACGGGGAATGCATGTCGCAAGAACGATGGGCACAGGAAGTGAGGACGAGGGGTGCGAGGACCGAAGACGAAGGGAGCAATGAGTGAGGACGAGGGGCACGAGGAGTCTGGACGAGATGCACGAGGAGTCAGGACAATGAGCACGATAAGTGAGGACGGTGAGTGCGATGAGTACGCGGAGCGAGGGTGAAGGGTACGAGGAGTGAGGTCAAGGGGCGCAAAAAGACGTGGTGAGTGCGAGAAGGCATGACGAGGACTACACGAAGGAAGAACGAGGACGAGGACGAGGACGCGTTAGTACACTGCTGCATATGTTGCGAAATCGTACTGTAAGATATGTTAGCCCACGTGGACCCCAAACGACAATTAATGCCTTGCAATGCGGTGCAATCTAAGTGGTGCAATCAATCACTTGCTCAACTTGAAGCTGTCCTCCCCACCGCTCGTGCAAGTATCCCACCCTCCCACCCGCAACTTGGTCGCACGCCCTCTTAAGACCGTGAAGGCAGGTACCAAATGGCACTTGGCAACGACACCGACGCCGACGACGGCAGCGACAACGAAGACGACGACGCCGCCGCCCACAACGACTACGATGACACCGACGGCGTCTCCAACGACTTCGACGACGACGACGAAGACGACGACGACGACGACGACACCGACGACGACGACGACGACGCCGACGCCGACGACGACGACGACGATGACAACGCAGACGACGACGACGCCGACGACGACGACGACGCCGACGACGACGACGACGCCGACGACGACAACGAAGACGACGACGACGACGCCGACGACGACGACGACGACGAGGAAGGAGGGAGGACGACGACGGCGACGACGCGAACGACGAAGAAGGGAGGACGGCGACGCCGACGACGACAACGACGAGGGAGGAGGGAAGACGACGACGACGACGACGACGACGACGACGACGACGGGGACGAAATAGGAGGGACGACGACGAGACGCCGACGACGGACGACGACGACGAGGGAGGAAGAAGGACGACCACGGCGACAACGACGACGGAAACGACGACGACGCCAAAGAGGACGACGACGACGACGAGGAAAGGCAGAGGACGACGACGACGACGAGGGAGGAGGGACGGCGACGACGACGACGACGCAAGAGCGCGTGCACACGTCTTTGTTGAAAATACGTGTTGTGAAATCCTGCGTTTTTGAATGTTGTTTGGACGCTCGGTTGTGAAATCCTTCAGCGTAGGTGGTGTCGTGTTCCCGTTGCGCTCTCTCCAATAGGCTTCCTCCTCTGTTATTCGTCCCCCCTCTTGGCCGACCTCTCGCAGTTATGGGGCTCACCACTGTTACGTCGCAGAAGAGTGGAAGCCCTCTCGCCGCGTTCGTGCAGGTGACAACAATATCTAGTCGGCGCATGTCCCTCGGAGGCACTGGTATGTTGGTAATGTGTAGGTAACGTTCGATGTTACGGTCAGGTACCTGGCCCCCAACTTCCCTGAAAATTTGCCTCCATGCCGCCATCAATTCACTGTGGCGGCCTTGCCATCCCCCGCCTGTCCCGTTAGCCAGGCGTCCGTGGCCATGTACGTCCGACCCGTCAAGAACGCAAGCAATCCCCAGTCGACGGCGCACCGCACATACAAACTAAGAGTCGGTAATTTTGAGCATATCCGTAGTCGGGCAAACCAGTAACCAACCAGAAGAAAATCGTTAACCGAAGGTTTTTGCAGGATTTCGGCATGCGCGCGTGACGACGGGCGCGTGCACTTCGTCCCATGTTTTGCAAAGGATTCTCGCGACGGCACGCGCGCAAGGGCGTTCGAACGATTTCGACATGCGCGCGCGCGCGAAGCCCGTTTGGTAATATTTCACGGAAATAATAAAAAAAATGTTTTCTTAAGATTTCGCAAGAGCGCGCGCGTAAGCTTTGATAGAAAATCCGTGTTACGAAGCCCTGTGTTTTTACCTAACAGCGAAGACTGATAGGTTTCTAGTTGACTCAAAAGAGCTCACAGATCACTCCACAGGGGGGTCCGGGCAGGTGTTGGGGCGTTTCCGGGCGGCATGAGCCGGGCTCGTTTTTCACCAACAGTCACACACTTCGTGCTCTTCGCCTTCCCAGACACTCCATTCGTGCTCTTCGACATCCCAGAACGCCATTCCCGGGCCACATTCTGGGGGGCCGGATGCAACAGTCACACACTTCGTGCTCTTCGAGTTCCCAGAACGCCATTCCCGGGCCACATTCTGGGGGGCCGGATGCAACAGTCACACACTTCGTGCTCTTCGAGTTCCCAGAACTCCATTCCCGGGCCACATTTTGGATGCCCGGAGCCAACTGTAGGCCACTTCGTGCTCTTCGAGTTCCCAGAACTCCATTCCCGGGCCACATTTTGAATGCCCGGAGCCAACTGTAGGCCACTTCGTGCTCTTCGAGTTCCCAGAACTCCATTCCCGGGCCACATGAATCTTCGTGGAGCTACCAGGAGGAGGAGGGGAGGGGGAGGACTACCAGGAGGAGGAGGAGGAGGAGGAGGAGGAGGAGGAGGAGGAGGAGGAAGAGGAGGAGGAGGACGAGGAGGAGGAGGAGGAGGAGGAGGAGGACATTGCCGGGCAACATTTTGAATAGCCAGACGCTTCATATTCCTTCCGCCACAGCTGTGTTTGGTTCAGGACTTGCTAGTGACACTGCAGTCCTCTGCATTCAATTGGCCACTACATTCATTCACTGCAGTCCACTGAGTTTTGATTGCAATGGCGTTCCCCTGGCCGTACCCCCATGTCCAACGTTCATCCGCAGCCTCTGCTCCGCGAGGCTCGTCCGAAGTGTCGCCGCCTCGCGGTGCTTCTCAGCCTGCGCCGCCTCGCGGTGCTTCTCAGCCTGCGGAGGAAGGTGGACAGACGCCTGGTTCTGGCGCTGTGCAGCCTGCGTCTTTCACGGTCGCCTCGTTCAATTTCGGGTTCGAGCAGGGCATGATGACTGGTAAGCAGGCGGCCACTCACTGCGCTAACTTCGGAAGGTTGTGCGCCAAGATAGTGGAGACCGCTGATGCTGATATGGTCTGTGGCTGCGAGGTCGGTGCGTTCCGTGAAGGCTTTCGCCGAGCAGGGATCAACGTGACAGACATCCTCAGTAAGCCTTTCGGTGATGGCATTCGCTTCTTGGAGGTCGACAACTACTTGACTCTCTGGGGGTTCCGCGGTGCTTCTCAGCCTGCGGAACTGACTCTGTGCGAAGACAGCAAAGTTTACAGGCCTCCTAGCGGCCGAGATATTGATGCTGTTATTTCACATTTTGAGGTGAACAAACCAGGCCATGACAAGTTCCACGTGGTGATCGCCAACATGCACATCGTGTGCGGCAAGAAACCGCCGAGCATCCAGACTCGAAAGCGGACAGTTCGCCATCTCCGCTTGCACCTGGACGGCCTGGCCAAGATTCTTGAGAATCTAAACGAGGCAGTCGTTGTGCTTGTAGTCGGCGACGACAACCTCACTTTCCAGGAGGCGCGGGAGGCTTACCAGCGCGAGCAGAACGACGAGAAGGTATGGGAGGTCCATGCCACTCCGGCCGACCTCAAAGGCGACCACGTCGCGGTCTGCGGAGCAGTCGCCCGTTTCTGCTCCATTGCCGTTGGCGCGTCTTTTACGGATCGTGGCATGCGCAACGACGCACACGATGCGGTGGCGGTTGTGCTCACTCTCCCTGGTGCTATTCAGCCTGGGGAGAGCAAGAGGCGGAAAATTGTCGTCGAAAACGTCTCCGACGCCGACGTCAGCGTACAGGCGGACCGCGAGTCTTCTGTGCATTGGGATCGGTCGCCGAGTTCTGCTCCTCCGCTTTCACCGACTTCACCGGGTGATCCCGACTACGTCGAGGATGTCGCTCAGAATCGCGCGGACGACTTGCACAGGGAGCTGAGGAAGCTTTGGGACGACAGGTACGACGAGGAGTACGATCCGAAAGTCCTCCATCATCTCAGTCTCTTGCTTTTCAAAAAGAGGAAGTCCACGGAGCCAGCGGACACTGATCCAGCTGGCGCTCCTCAGCCTGGCTCGGAATATGACACGGCCTTTGCGTCTCAGGAGGAGACTGGCCGAGCCATTCTCTCTGTCCTTAAGCTTCGACATGACTTTCTGCGGAGCAAGAACATCGACGACATGCGCTACGTTCTCACGGAGCCTGAGCGCCAGGAATTGGTCAGAGTAGCTCGCGACCAGTACGAGCAGTCGCGGCAGCAGCGTGCGCTTCAGGAACGGGATATCGAAAAGGGAAAAGCGAAAGGCAAGTCTGCGCCACAAGGGGGCCATGCGGTTCCGCAGGGTCCGAACAAAGGGCCAGGCGGTAAGAAAGGTTCTCACGGTGCTTCTCAGCCTGCGGGAAAAGGTGGCCAGGCCAAGGGTGCAGGTCTGGGTAGCGTCGCCAAGTTTGTGAAAGACCAGAAGCGTAAGCGGTGGCATCGCCATTTGCAACGTGTGGCCGGTACTAAACAGATCTGGGAGGTGCTGGCCTTCTCAGGGCGCTTCGACGTTGATTGGTTAACGCAAGCGTTGCAAGCTGATCACAGTGAGGGCCGTGATGCAGCAGTTCCCGAGGAAGCTCTGCGGCAACAGCGGCGCCGGCTGCACCACCAGAAGGCCGAGGCCATCGCGCGCTACAACGAGGGGGAGCGGCTTTCCCTATATCTGTCTGCCCAGGCTGGCCAGGCAAAGCCGAACTTCACGCGCAGGCAGCAGGACGTGTTGCAGATGTTTGAGAGCGGAGCGCTGCTTCAAATCCGCAACCAAGCGATTCTGGCGTGCGGGCACGGCCGTCTGTTCAGGGGCGATGGCGACTACCTGGACATCGGCGGCAGCACGGGCGGTGGCTCCAGGCGCATCATCGATTCTTGGCAGCCGCCGGACTGGCGTGACTTCCTCCAAGACGATCAGGACATCTGAGTTTTGCAAGTCTCTCTGCCCGCGGTGCTTCTCAGCCTGCGGTCTGCCGCTCTCCAGCTGCGGTCTCGAGCAGTAGTGTTCGAAAGCATGCGAGTTCCTGCGGTGCTTCTCAGCCTGCAGGTTTCGCAGCCTGCGCTCTGCAGTACAAGTGCTTTTCAGCATGCGACATCCTGCGGTGCTTCTCAGCCTGCAGGGTTCGCAACGTGCGGTTTGCAATGCATTCCTTTTCAGTATGCGAGTTCCTGCGGTGTTTCTCAGGCTGCAGGGCTCCGAGGCTCTTCGCTTCGATGCCATTGTTTTCAGACACCGTAGCTCCGTTCCGTAAACGTCTTCCAAGAGCCGCTCGCAACCTTTTGCAGCTGGCTGTCTGCACGCTTCGCCGGCTTTTGCTGCGCGGACACTTTTCACACACACGTCAGCGCCGTTTGTAGGCGTCAGAAAAACATGTAGACATTCACGAAGGGCTCAGTCTGTATATCGTCACATCATTACATACGCAGTCGTCGAACACATCGGTGTACATTCAGCGCTTTGTCCTTCTAGCTGGGTTGCTTCGTGCTGAGGCTGAGGCTGATGCAGGCTGAGGCTGAGGCAGGCTGAGGCTGAGGCCGAGGCTGACGGCAGACTGAGGCTGAGGCTGAAGCAGGCTGAGGCTGAGGCAGAGGCAGGCTGAGGCTGAGGCTGAAGCTGAGGCAGGCTGATGCTGAGGCAGGCTGAGGCTGAGGCTGAGGCTGATGCAGGCTGAGGTTGAGGCAGTCTGAGGCTGAGGCCGAAGCTGAAGGCAGACTGATGCTGAGGATGAAGCAGGCTGAGGCTGAGGCTGAGGCAGGCTGAGGCTGAGGCAGGCGGAGGCTGAGGCTGAGGCAGGCTGAGGCTGAGGCTGTGACTGCGACTGCCGTTGCCACTGCGACTGTCATCGCGAATGCGACTACGACTGCGAGAACAGCAGAACTCTACAACTGGATTCTCATTTGAATCTTAAGGGGAATGCTTCCAGATATGCTCCTACACATCGCTGTTAGGTTGCTTTGCCGGGATAATTTGCATGTGTTTGGAAATTCGATGTTGAAATCCTTCCGAACCGAAGGTTTTTGAAGGATTTCGGCATGCACGCGCGACGACGCGCGCGTGTGCACTTCGTCCCATTTTTGTTGCAAGATATTCCTGAAAACTTCTGATTTGTATGCACGAGTGTGCGTGCATATCTTTTTTTGCACAGGATGGCGGGGGGTGGCCGATACCGGTTTGGCTGGGGAAATATGAATTCACAGGTAGGATGGACATTGGGTCAGAATCCCATGTGTTTTGCATCGGTTCCCGAGGGTTACCCCCGGGGGGGAGGGTGGTAGAACCTATCTTCTTTTTAGAAAGGAGAATACATGTGGTCAAATATATGTTGTGCAGTCCATGTGGTGGACTCTATGTGGTGCAAAATGATTTTTACCCATGATTACCTAACAGCGAAGACTGATAGGTTTCTAGTGGTCTCAAAAGAGCTCACAGATCACTCCACAGGGGGGTCCGGGCAGGTGTTGGGGCGTTTCCGGGCGGCATGAGCCGGGCTCGTTTTTCACCAACAGTCACACACTTCGTGCTCTTCGCCTTCCCAGAACTCCATTCCCAGGCCACATTCTGGGGGGCCGGATGCAACTGTAGGCCACTTCGTGCTCTTCGACATCCCAGAACGCCATTCCCGGGCCACATTCTGGGGGGCCGGATGCAACTGTAGGCCACTTCGTGCTCTTCGACATCCCAGAACGCCATTCCCGGGCCACATTCTGGATGCCCGGAGCCAACTGTAGGCCACTTCGTGTTCTTCCATTTCCCAGAACTCCATTCCCGGGCCACATTTTGGATGCCCGGAGCCAACTGTAGGCCACTTCGTGCTCTTCGAGTTCCCAGAACTCCATTCCTGGGCTACATTTTGGATGCCCAGAGCCAACTCTAGTCCACTTCCTGGTCTTCGAGTTCCCAGAACTCCATTGCCGGGCAACATTTTGAATAGCCAGACGCTTCATATTCCTTCCGCCACAGCTGTGTTTGGTTCAGGACTTGCTAGTGACACTGCAGTCCTCTGCATTCAATTGGCCACTACATTCATTCACTGCAGTCCACTGAGTTTTGATTGCAATGGCGTTCCCCTGGCCGTACCCCCATGTCCAACGTTCATCCGCAGCCTCTGCTCCGCGAGGCTCGTCCGAAGTGTCGCCGCCTCGCGGTGCTTCTCAGCCTGCGCCGCCTCGCGGTGCTTCTCAGCCTGCGGAGGAAGGTGGACAGACGCCTGGTTCTGGCGCTGTGCAGCCTGCGTCTTTCACGGTCGCCTCGTTCAATTTCGGGTTCGAGCAGGGCATGATGACTGGTAAGCAGGCGGCCACTCACTGCGCTAACTTCGGAAGGTTGTGCGCCAAGATAGTGGAGACCGCTGATGCTGATATGGTCTGTGGCTGCGAGGTCGGTGCGTTCCGTGAAGGCTTTCGCCGAGCAGGGATCAACGTGACAGAGATCCTCAGTAAGCCTTTCGGTGATGGCATTCGCTTCTTGGAGGTCGACAACTACTTGACTCTCTGGGGGTTCCGCGGTGCTTCTCAGCCTGCGGAACTGACTCTGTGCGAAGACAGCAAAGTTTACAGGCCTCCTAGCGGCCGAGATATTGATGCTGTTATTTCACATTTTGAGGTGAACAAACCAGGCCATGACAAGTTCCACGTGGTGATCGCCAACATGCACATCGTGTGCGGCAAGAAACCGCCGAGCATCCAGACTCGAAAGCGGACAGTTCGCCATCTCCGCTTGCACCTGGACGGCCTGGCCAAGATTCTTGAGAATCTAAACGAGGCAGTCGTTGTGCTTGTAGTCGGCGACGACAACCTCACTTTCCAGGAGGCGCGGGAGGCTTACCAGCGCGAGCAGAACGACGAGAAGGTATGGGAGGTCCATGCCACTCCGGCCGACCTCAAAGGCGACCACGTCGCGGTCTGCGGAGCAGTCGCCCGTTTCTGCTCCATTGCCGTTGGCGCGTCTTTTACGGATCGTGGCATGCGCAACGACGCACACGATGCGGTGGCGGTTGTGCTCACTCTCCCTGGTGCTATTCAGCCTGGGGAGAGCAAGAGGCGGAAAATTGTCGTCGAAAACGTCTCCGACGCCGACGTCAGCGTACAGGCGGACCGCGAGTCTTCTGTGCATTGGGATCGGTCGCCGAGTTCTGCTCCTCCGCTTTCACCGACTTCACCGGGTGATCCCGACTACGTCGAGGATGTCGTTCAGAATCGCGCGGACGACTTGCACAGGGAGCTGAGGCAGCTTTGGGACGACAGGTACGACGAGGAGTACGATCCGAAAGTCCTCCATCATCTCAGTCTCTTGCTTTTCAAAAAGAGGAAGTCCACGGAGCCAGCGGACACTGATCCAGCTGGCGCTCCTCAGCCTGGCTCGGAATATGACACGGCCTTTGCGTCTCAGGAGGAGACTGGCCGAGCCATTCTCTCTGTCCTTAAGCTTCGACATGACTTTCTGCGGAGCAAGAACATCGACGACATGCGCTACGTTCTCACGGAGCCTGAGCGCCAGGAATTGGTCAGAGTAGCTCGCGACCAGTACGAGCAGTCGCGGCAGCAGCGTGCGCTTCAGGAACGGGATATCGAAAAGGGAAAAGCGAAAGGCAAGTCTGCGCCACAAGGGGGCCATGCGGTTCCGCAGGGTCCGAACAAAGGGCCAGGCGGTAAGAAAGGTTCTCACGGTGCTTCTCAGCCTGCGGGAAAAGGTGGCCAGGCCAAGGGTGCAGGTCTGGGTAGCGTCGCCAAGTTTGTGAAAGACCAGAAGCGTAAGCGGTGGCATCGCCATTTGCAACGTGTGGCCGGTACCAAACAGATCTGGGAGGTGCTGGCCTTCTCAGGGCGCTTCGACGTTGATTGGTTAACGCAAGCGTTGCAAGCTGATCACAGTGAGGGCCGTGATGCAGCAGTTCCCGAGGAAGCTCTGCGGCAACAGCGGCGCCGGCTGCACCACCAGAAGGCCGAGGCCATCGCGCGCTACAACGAGGGGGAGCGGCTTTCCCTCCATCTGTCTGCCCAGGCTGGCCAGGCAAAGCCGAACTTCACGCGCAGGCAGCTGGACGTGTTGCAGATGTTTGAGAGCGGAGCGCTGCTTCAAATCCGCAACCAAGCGATTCTGGCGTGCGGGCACGGCCGTCTGTTCAGGGGCGATGGCGACTACCTGGACATCGGCGGCAGCACGGGCGGTGGCTCCAGGCGCATCATCGATTCTTGGCAGCCGCCGGACTGGCGTGACTTCCTCCAAGACGATCAGGACATCTGAGTTTTGCAAGTCTCTCTGCCCGCGGTGCTTCTCAGCCTGCGGTCTGCCGCTCTCCAGCTGCGGTCTCGAGCAGTAGTGTTCGAAAGCATGCGAGTTCCTGCGGTGCTTCTCAGCCTGCAGGTTTCGCAGCCTGCGCTCTGCAGTACAAGTGCTTTTCAGCATGCGACATCCTGCGGTGCTTCTCAGCCTGCAGGGTTCGCAACGTGCGGTTTGCAATGCATTCCTTTTCAGTATGCGAGTTCCTGCGGTGTTTCTCAGGCTGCAGGGCTCCGAGGCTCTTCGCTTCGATGCCAATGTTTTCAGACACCGTAGCTCCGTTCCGTAAACGTCTTCCAAGAGCCGCTCGCAACCTTTTGCAGCTGGCTGTCTGCACGCTTCGCCGGCTTTTGCTGCGCGGACAATTTTCTCACACACGTCAGCGCCGTTTGTAGGCGTCAGAAAAACATGTAGACATTCACGAAGGGCTCAGTCTGTATATCGTCACATCATTACATACGCAGTCGTCGAACACATCGGTGTACATTCAGCGCTTTGTCCTTCTACAGCATTCTTTCCGTTGATAACAGTGTTCTGATGGGTTCGCTTCGTTCTAAAAGCGTTGATAGCAGTGTCTCGTTTGCGGACAACTCATTCTATATCAACTCACTGATACCGAGTTTCCTTTCACCATAAGTGAATGCATACCAGTGTATGTTGGTTACTACAAAAGTGGGTTCCTACAACCGACTTCATGATCGCTATCATCATCGCAGATTTCACTCATCCTCATCACCACGACTGGTTCACGTTGGCCTGCGGTGCTTCTCAGCCTGCAGTTCCTTTCGTTACACTGTAGTTGAAGCCGTTCATGGCAGTGACTCGTTTAAAGACAACTTTAGTATTGGGGGAAGTGTCGATAGCAGCGTTTCTTTTTACTTATACAAGCGTTGATAGCAGTGTCTCGTTTGTGGACAACTCATTATATATCAACTCATTCATACAGAGTTTCTTTTCGCAGCAAGTGAATGCACAGCAGTGTATCTGCATTACTGGCCCCCACTCCATTATCACTATCATCATCAACGATTTCCTACACGCGTGTGCGCGGCGGTCGCCATGAGTGAATAGTTTGCAGAGACTTCTCGCATTGATACCCATGGGTCACTTCAGAGTGAACTCATTTGTGATCTTCTTTCATTGGAAGTTGAATCGGTTGATGGCAGTGCCTCGTTTAAACTCCACTTTGGTATTGCTAGTAGTGTCAATGCCAGCGTTTCTTTTTAATTGTGCAAGCGTTGATAGCAGTGTCTCGTTTGTGGTTAGTTATAACAGCGTTGACAGCAGTGTCTCGTTTGCGGACACCTCATTGTACATCAACTCGCTGATACCGGGTTTCCTATCAACACCATCATCATCATCCTTAACCATGTTTGCTCGAGTTTCACCTGGCCGTCCAGCCGCGGCGGTGCTCCTCAGCCTGCCTTGTCACAATGCCAGCACGCGGCAAGGCATCGCCCCCGCCACCCCCGGCCCCGTGCGATGGCCCGTGGGAGATTCTGCCGGATCCGCCCGCACCGACTCCTCAGCCAGGTGTCGACGTGGTCTTTGAGCAGGCTCACCTCGAAGACATCCGCCGTACACCAGGGATGGGCGGCAAGACCGCCTGCCAGTGGCAGCGCGCGCTGCGCGCCGAGTGCATTGTCAACAACTTGTCGTTCAAAGACGTAACAAACGACCCGTCCTACGACTGGAAGCAACTGCTTCGGTCTGCCGCTCCGGGTTTCGCTGAGCGCATAATCGGGCAGGGCATCGCCCAGGTTCTCTTTCGCATCATCGAGACAGAGCGCGACCCTAACTACTCCAACACGGATGGCCACGGCAGGCACTTCTTCGAGTTCCGTCGTGCAGACGGTTCAGCCATGCGCCTGCATTACCATAAGAACGGCCGACCCGATGAGCCCACCTATGTCGGTCCACCACGCGCCGTTGCTCAGCCTGCCGTGCCTGAGCCTGGCGCTGCTCAGCCTCATGTTCCTCGTGGCGGCGCTGCTCAGACTGCCGTGCCTGACGGTGGCGCTGCTCAGCCTGCCGAGACTGGCGGTGATGCCCCACTGCTCTTCACACAGGAGCACCTGCAAGAGGCAGCCTGCTCGCGCCAGATTGTGGGCCGCGACGAAGCCAGCGCCGCTCTCCAATCGCTGTTGCACTACCACCATGGCGAGACTGCCCCAGGTGCTGTTGACATCACCGATGGCTCAGCATTTGACTGGCTTCGATGGGTGGCACATATCGAAGGTGCGCGCGACGTCATCCGCAATGGCGTCCACAGGGTCTACGCTGTCCGCTGGAATCCGCACTGGGCTCCAGAGGCCGTCTTCTGCTACGGCAACAACACCTACAGCACACTGGTGCCCCGCAAATCGCGCTACACAGGCTCGTGGAGCCACGCGCGAATTGTGACTCACCGGAACGCCAATTGGGTGACCGAACCGTTGCTATCTGCGGCCCCTGTGGCAGCTACGCCGTGGCTGGTGTTGCGGGATCAAATAACCTGGGAGTGATCTCTGGCAAACGAGATGTGGTGCTTCTCAGCCTGCACTCATGTGACACGCAATGCCGTGCCCTGCAATCGCGTGGTGTTTCTCAGCCTGCACTCGCAGGTCCTTCGGAGGTCAATTGTTATGAGTTCGGCACGGTCTCGGTCAAGTACAGCGTGCTGTGGGGATCCCGAGATGGGGCCTGGCTCAAGGTGCTCAAGACGTACTGGAGTGTCCCAGAGCCGGAGTGCCAGCTGATCCTCGGGAGTTGGAACGGCATTTTCAGGCCGTGGCCGGACACGTTCTGGATCAGGACGGGGGGGTCCGAGCCCGAGATAGATGCTAGCGCTCTGCAGTACAAGTGCTTTTCAGCATGCGACATCCTGCGGTGCTTCTCAGCCTGCAGGGTTCGCAGCGTGCGGTTTGCAATGCATTCCTTTTCAGTATGCGAGTTCCTGCGGTGTTTCTCAGGTTGCAGGGCTCCGAGGCTCTTCCCTTCGATGCCAATGTTTTCAGACACCGTAGCTCCGTTCCGTAAACATCTTCCAAGAGCCGCTCGCAACTTTTTGCAGCTGGCGGTCTGCAGACGTAGTCTGTCTCAGCATGCGAGCTCCCGCACGCTTCGCCGGCTTTTGCTGCGCGGACAATTTTCTCACACACGTCAGCGCCGTTTGTAGGCGTCAGAAAAACATGTAGACATTCACGAAGGGCTCAGTCTGTATATCGTCACATCATTACATACGCAGTCGTCGAACACATCGGTGTACATTCAGCGCTTTGTCCTTCTAGCTGGGTCGCTTCGTGCTGAGGCTGAGGCTGATGCAGGCTGAGGCTGAGGCAGGCTGAGGCTGAGGCCGAGGCCGACGGCAGACTGAGGCTGAGGCTGAAGCAGGCTGAGGCTGAGGCTGAGGCAGGCTGAGGCTGAGGCAGGCTGAGGCAGGCTGAGGCTGAGGCTGAGGCTGATGCAGGCTGAGGCTGAGGCAGGCTGAGGCTGAGGCCGAGGCCGAAGGCAGACTGATGCTGAGGCTAAAGCAGGCTGAGGCTGAGGCTGAGGCAGGAGGCTGAGGCAGGCGGAGGCTGAGGCTGAGGCAGGCTGAGGCTGAGGCTGTGACTGCGACTGCCGTTGCCACTGCGACTGTCCTCGCGAATGCGACAACGACTGCGAGAACAGCAGAATTCTACAACTGGATTCTCATCCGAATCTTAAGGGGAATGCTTCCAGATATGCTCCTACACATGGCTGTTAGGTTGCTTTGCCGGGATAATTTGAGACATCCCACGCTCTTGCAAACATCCCACCCACCCGCCCGCAACTTGGTTTGCAAAACCTCTTAAGACCGACTACGACGACACCGACGACAACGACTACGACGAAACCGACGACGTCTCCGACGACTTCGACGACGACAACGACGCCGACGCCGACGACGACGACGACGACGACGACGCCAACGAAGACGACGACGAGGGAGGAGGAAGGACGACGACGGCGACAACGACGACAACGACGACAACGACGAGGGAGGAGGGAGGACGGCGACGACGCGAACGACGAAGAAGGAGGAAGGACGGCGACGCCGACGACGACAACGACGACAACGACGTGGGTGCTTCGGGGGAGCCTGTTGGGGCCTCTTGGGGGTCTCATGGGAGCCTCTTGGGGACCTCGTGGGGGCATCTTGGGGCATCCTCTGCGCCTCTTGGGGCCCTCTTGGGGCACTGTTTGGGGCCTGCCGGTCTTCTTGGAGCCATCTTCAAGGACATCGATTAAGAAGAGGGGGTGGTCAATTAGCTTTGCCCCTCTAGAGCCCCTGACGTAGCCTCTTGGAGCGTTCTTGGAGCGTTCTTGGAGCACTCTTGGGCGCTCTTGGGTGCTCCTCTTGGGGCTCTCTTGGGCCATCTTGGCGCCATCTTGCGGCCTCAGAGGGCAGTCGAACGCGAAACGACGATAAGGCAAACATATTGAGGTCCCTTAGGTTTTGGACGGATTTTGGCCTCTCTGAGGCGTCCTTCGAGAGCTCCGAGGCCACTTGGAGCCATCTTCGGGCGGCCTTGGGCCTCTTGGAGCCTGTTAAAAGCCGTCTTGAGCCATCGTGAAGGTCATCTTCAACTTTCTGAGGCCCTCTTGAAGCCGCCTTGGGCCATCTTGGACGCTCTGACCGCGCGCGCCCCCCCCGTCCAGGTCCAGGGGGGGATAAAGGGGAAGGGTCCAGTTCCCAGCGAGAACACAGCAAGCTGTCTCGCTCACTTCCGCCTGCCCTCCCACTACATAAGCAGCACCCGAGTCTCAGCATCGGCAGGGGCGTGCGCCACATTGAGCAATACGTCAACCTCTCCACCATCCTTGTCAAAACAAATGCAGCTTGACGGTGGGTTTGCGGGCATGGTGTATTTCGTGCTTGTGTGCACCCGCAATCACCTTGCTTTTGCTTTTGACAGGGCAAAGTGAGTTTTTTGTGTGTATTCTTTTGCCAGAGTGCTGGAGGGCCTGCACACATCATGCAGTATGCCAGCCCCCTGCCGTCCCTGTCAAAAACGAACGCGAACTGATCCCGGGGCGTCCGCGCATGCTTTGGATTTTGGTGCAAAGTGCACTTTGTAGTTTTTGTTTGCAAGGGATCGTTAGGGGGTGTTGGCGTTGCACGCAGCAGGCGATATGACGCCCCACCGCGTAGGACCCACCGTTGGTGCGATTACGACCAGGTGTTCTTCTGTGTTTACGCAGACATGCAGCGTTTGCCGCATATGTACATATCATGTACAAAGCTCAATCGACTCACACGTCGAGTCATGGAAACGCAGATGTCCATACTTATTTGTAGCTTGAAGCCCCATGATGAACATCAATCAGACAAGAACCACAATCTAATTCAACGTGTACATCCCCACACGTGAATCCAATGCGATTTCCATGTGCAGATGGTTTGACTTCTACGGGATTTCTCGGAGCAGCGCCGTGGGGGCCGCGGAAGCTGACCAGGAAGCACATGACAAACATGTAACACATTAACACATTATGCCTCACAGGAACACATAAAAAGAACTGGTAACAACTTGTGACTGTCTCTTCTGTTTGGTTTTATTGCGCGAATTGAGATAGCGACAGTCTCAGATGTTCTTCATTTTTTGGTTTGATTTCGGAACTTTTCACTCCACAGCACACGGTTTTTGTTTGTTTCCATGTTCTGCTGTTTTTCCTCATTCGCCTCCGCGGCCCCACGGCGCCGCCACTAGGATTCCTCACGCTTGATTAAAATCAGTTCGCGAAGCCTCACGAACAAATGCAGTTTCTAAATTCACAGCATTAGATCAACGAGAAACACTTCGGAACCAAGTGCAATTTGTAAATCCTCGCGCGTGTCATCAATGCGACTTCCAGAAGCAGCGCTGTGGTGGGCGCGGAAGCTCACCAGGAAAGCATGAAAAGTTTGAAACACAGTTTGAAGCACAGCGTGTGTTTTCACATTCCAAATTATGAACAACAGGCGGAAACCTGTGCCCGTAGTTGTTTTCACGTGTTCTATTATTATAAGCAGCTACAGCCACCAGTGCCCCCACGGTGCCGCCACTAGGATTCGGTGCACACTTTTAGTCAATTCGAAAAGCCCTTCCATCAAATTCAATTCGTCAAGCTCCTCATGAAATCAATTTGCTTTCCATTTGCAAGTTAGTGCTGCTTGTGGGGGATTTCCAGGTGCAGCGCCGTGGGAGTCGCGTGCACATCGGGAGACCAGCAACCCAGGCGGAGTGGCAGAATTGGCCGAGTGCCATTAGATAGTCGAAATACATGTAGGCGCCAAGCTTTCAATGTAACCGTCGCTCAACAAGAAATCAGCAGGCGCCAAGCTTTCAATGCAACCGTCGCTCAACAAGAAATCAGCAAGCGACACAACATATGCTAGCACAGTGATCTATAAGCCAACACGTAATAATGCAACACAATAGGTTGTTTTTGTCGGCAAAACATTTCGCCAACTGTCAGAGGCGCTTGTCTTCTTCCAGCGGGGTTGCGTTCCCCCTCGTGGCCCCCTCGTGGCCCCTTCGTCGCTCCATTTGTGCGAGGGCATCCCCTAAAAGGGCTGCCTCTTTTTCCAGCTCGTACTGCCCACACTCGCTGGGCCTCCTTGCGCTGCTCACGCCTCGTAGAAGTTCATCAGGTCCCCTGCCTTATATTAGCTGTCCTGCACGACGCGCAGCCAGCTCACGAGGTCGGTGTTGCACCTCTTCTGTCTGCCTAACTCTACGTGCGCTTTCAGGTTTTTGCGGACCTTGAGTTTTTCTGTCTTCAGCAGTTTCTGCTGTTTTTGCTAGGCCTTCTCCCGTCCTCTCTCTCTTTCCCGTCAACGGAACGCAACCAGGCATCATATGGATCACCCGCCAAACAGTATGTCATAATGTCAATCACATGTTTCCTCTTGGGATGCTGAGTGTCGCCCGATTGCGCCCGCGAGCCTCCAGGTGGTTCTTCTTGCAGTATTTCGCCTTCGCCCAAGCTTGCTTAGCGTCGTTGCGATAGTGGTTCAGTTCGCGTCGTCGCGTGCGTTCTTGTCGCTGCGCATCTGCCGATTGGACCGCCTCCTGCGGGAATGCAACAACTAAGTTGACGCATGATTCCCAAAAAGCACCCAAAATATTCAATGGCTAACACGTGGACGAGTACCCACAGCGCCCCGAGGGTGCCTGCGTCGGTTCCTCGGGATTCTTGGCCGCCTGCTCGAGGCGGCCGTTGAGCTGGACGGCGGCCGCGCGGGCGACCGGCGCCCGCCGCCGTGAGGCGCCGCGTTCGGGACCGGAGCATGATTTGCTCGAGGCGCTTCTCGGCTCTGTACGAATAGTTTTCCTTTTCAGTTTTACTGCAGTTTTTCGTAAGCTTTCGTACCTTTTTTGGGTGGGGGTTCCCATATGGGCCTTTACTTTTGCTTCTCTTCAGCTTTCGTCCCGTTTTTGGGTGGGGGTTCCCACATGGGCCGGAGCCTGGATTGATTTGAGCCGAAATCTCGGCGCGGCGCCACAGAGACGCGAAGGTGAGGAGTGCAAAATGCGGATGCTCGGGAAGATCATGAAAACGAGGCCGAGGATGAGATGACCAGGATGACCAGGATGACCAGGAGGAGTAGGAGGAAGACAGAGGGAGGAATACGATGATAGACCGTAATGAGAAAGGAATACAACGATGAACAGGTATGATGAGTCAACTGCTGATCCACAGCTTTCGAATCATTAGGAAATCCATCAACAAAAACCTTGTTGCAATCATACACAGCGGGTCGCAACCCACCGCAGTCCTTGTCAAACAACGATGCAAATTGATCGAGGGCGTCCGCGCATGATCATGATTTTGGAAATGAGTGTACTCAATATTTTTTTTCGAATGATGGTGGTGGGGGGTGTTGGCATTGCACACAGCAGGCGATGTTCTGGCAACCCCGCCGTCCCGTCCCTGTCAAAAGCCCATGCAAAGTGATCGCGGGGCGTTCGCGCATGATCCAGATTTTACTAAAAAGTGAACTTTGCATTGCAAGTGATGGTGGAGGGGGTGTCTGCATGGTCCTGGGTTTGTTGCCGGTCGGGTGGGGGAGGGGGTGTAGATGAATAAGGTACAGTGACCGACCCCCCCCAAAGGAGAAGAAGAGGGGCTGGAAGAGGGAAAGCTCTAAACCACTCACGCCAAGAAGCCTGGTGGGATTCCCCAACGACCCCCAGCGCCCACTGGAGTTGATGGGCTTCCCCCGAAGTCCAACATCGACTGGACAATGTGCCCCTGCATTCCGCAAACTGTGCCTGCACTCGGGAGGTCTTGCTTGTCGTCTGAGGAGCGTGGCTCGTCTGCGGGTCCGGCGGTCCCCGTTCCCATCCGTCGCCGCCCTTCCCAAGGCAAGGCCCGTCGACCCCAGACACCACAGACACCACAGACACCACAGACACCACAGACACGCGTGCTATGCCTGGACGACTGGCACGGATAGCGGCCGCGCTCAGGGACCACCCCCTGCGCACCCCCTTATGGTGTCGAGAAAGTGCCACGCCTGCTATGCCTGGACGACTGGCGCGGATAGCGGCCGCGCTCAGGAGCTCTCGGCCATATATCCCCAGGCTCTCGTTGCAGTCCGTCTGCAGGGTCGGTTCGGTCCTGTTCTGATCCTGCGGAGCTCTCGACCCCATCCCGGATCCTTCGATCCCATGCCGGAGCTCTCGACCCCATGCCCTGGCCGCGGGAGTATTGGCTTAACGCCGCAGTACCCTTAACGCTGCGTTAAGTGGGGTCTGTAGTGCCTGTGGTGTCTGTGGTGTCTGTGGTGTATGGTGTGTCTGTGGGGTATGGCGTCTGTGTTGTCTGCGGTGTCTGTGGTGTCTTGCCCTCGGCTGAAAGAGTGCACTCAGCAGGCCGGTACCCAGAGTTCCGGGACGCCTCCCGCCTCGCGGCCCCGTTCCCGTCCGTCGCCGCCGCTCCGCTGCACCCCCCCCTCTTGCATTGCAATCGCACTGCGTTGCAATCGCACTGCGTTGCACTGCTTCGCATCGCTGTGCAATCGCACTCCATTGCAATTGCATTGATTTGCATTGCTCTGCATGGCAGTGCTTTGTATTATTTTGAATGGCTTTGAATTGTTGTGCGTTGTGCTTTGCATTGTGCTTTGCCTTGTGTTTTGCATTACTTTGCATTGCTTCGCATTGCTTCTCATTGCTTTGCATCGATTTGCATTGCTTTGCCTCGCATTTCTTTGCGCTACTTTGCACTGCTTTTCATTCCCCACATGCTTCGTGGGGTTCTGGTTTTCTTCCCTGCCGCGCCGCACCCGCGACACACACCTCACTCTTCGTACAGCACAGCTCAGCACAGCACATCACAGCACAGCTCAGCACAGCACATCACAGCACAGCACAGCACAGCACAGCTCAGCTCAGCACAGCACACAGCTCAGCTCAGCTCAGCACACAGCACAGCTCAGCACAGCTCAGCACAGCCCAGCACGGCTCAGCTCAGCACAGCACAGCACAGCTCGTGGCACTGGCGCAAAGCCTAGCAAGCGTGGCACTTTCTCGACACCACAGGGGGTGCGCAGGAAGTGGTCTCTCAGCTCGGTCGCTATCCACGACCGACACCACAGGGGGTGCGCAGGGGGTGGTCCCTGAGCGCGGCCGCTATCCGTGCCAGTCGTCCAGGCAAAGCAGGTGTGGCACTTTCTCGACACCATAGGGGGTGCGCAGGGGGTGGTCCGTGAGCGCGGCCGCTATCCGTGCCAGTCGCCCAGGCATAGCAGGCGTGGCACTTTCTCGACACCATAGGGGGTGCGCAGGGGGTGGTCCGTGAGCGCGGCCGCTATCCGTGCCAGTCGTCCAGGCATAGCAGGCGTGGCACTTCCACGCACCATAGGGGGTCGCAGTGTTGGTCCATGAGCACGGGCCGCTAATAATCCGTGCCAGTACGTCCAGGCAATAAAGCAAGGCGTGGCGACTTCTGAACACCATAGGGGGGTGCGCAGGGGGGGGTCCCTGAGCGCGGCCCCTATCCGTGCCAGTCGTCCAGGTATAGCAGGCGCGGCACTTTCTAGACACCATAGGGGGTGCGCAGGGGGGTGGTCCCTGAGCGCGGCCGCTATCCGTGCCAGTCGTCCAGGCATAGCATCTGGTGCGGGATTGCGTCCACAGGGGGTGCGCAGGGGGTGGCCCCCCGAGCGCCGCCCCTATCCGGTTTCCAGTCGTCCAGCATAAGCAGGGCGTGGCACTTCCCTCGACAAACTAAAAACCACTAGGGGTGCGGCCAGGGGGTGGCCCCCTGCGGGCCGCCTACCGTGCCAGTCGTCCAACAACACAGGCCGTGGCACTTTCTCGCAACTAAAAGCCATATACGGGGTGCGCAGGGGTGGTCCCAGACGCGGCCGCTAATCCGTGCCAGTCGTCCAGGCATAGCCAGGCGTGGGCCACTTCTAGAGCGCAAAGGGGGATGCGCCAGGGGGTGGTCCCTGAGCGTGCCGCTATCCGTGCCAGTCGTCCAGGCATAGCAGGCGTGGCATTTTCTCGACACCATAGGGGGTGCGCAGGGGGTGGTCCCTGAGCGCGGCCGCTATCCGTGCCAATCGTCCAGGCGTAGCAGGCGTGGCACTTTCCTAGACACCATAGGGGTGCGCAGGGGGTGGTCCCTGAGCGCGGCCGCTATCCGTGCCAGTCGTCCAGGCATAGCAGGCGTGGCACTTTCTCGACACCATAGGGGGTGCGCAGGGGGTGGTCCCTGAGCGCGGCCGCTATCCGTGCCAGTCGTCCAGGCATAGCAGGCGTGGCACTTTCTAGACACCATAGGGGGTGCGCAGGGGGTGGTCCCTGAGCGCGGCCGCTATCCGTGCCAGTCGGCCAGGCATAGCAGGCGTGGCACTTTCTAGACACCATAGGGGGTGCGCAGGGGGTGGTCCCTGAGCGCGGCCGCTATCCGTGCCAGTCGTCCAAGCATAGCAGGTGTGGCCTTTTTCTCGACACCATAGGGGGTGCGCAGGGGGTGGTCCCTGAGCGCGGCCGCTATCCGTGCCAGTCGTCCAGGCATAGCAGGCGTGGCACTTTCTAGAACCATAGGGGGTGCGCAGGGGGTGGTCCCTGAGCGCGGCCGCTATCCGTGCCAGTCGTCTAAGCATAGCAGGCGTGGCACTTTCTCGACACCACAGGGGGTGCGCAGGGGGTGGTCCCTGAGCGCGGCCGCTATCCGTGCCAGTCGTCCAGGCATAGCAGGCGTGGGCAACTTTCTCGACACCCAAAGGGGGTGCACAGGGGGGGTCCCTGCAGCGCGGCCGCTATCCGTGGCAGAGTCGTACAGGCATAGCAGGCGTGGCACTTTCTCGACACCATAGGGGTGCCCAGAGGTGCCCCCGTGCGCTGCCACTATCCGTATGCCCGTCGTCAGGGGCATAGCAGCGTGGCACTTTCTCGACAACCATAGGGGGTGCAACTGGGGGTGGTCCCTGAGGCGGCCGCTATCCGTGCCGTCGTCCAAGGCCATAGCAGGCGTGGCAACTGTTCTATAAGAACACCATAGGGGGTCGCAGGGGGGGGGGTCGCAGGGGTGGCCCTGGGGGGTGGTCCCTGAGCGCGGCCGCTGGCTGGCTCGAATCTGTCCTTGATGGAGGATAGAAGGCTAGGAAGAGGGAGGAGGTTCAAGCAATACGGCGTTGGATGACACAGAGGGGAACATTCGCGACGAGGGCTGAGAAAGCAGAATTGCGCATATATTATAAACTTAAGCAAGCACATAAGATTTAAATTGAGTATGTGGGGTTCCTCTGTAGCGTAAATTTTTGGTCGCAGCCACCAGCGAGCGCGCAAGCAAGCGGCGAGAGAAGTTGTCCGGGACGGCGGGAAAACCTAATTAGCTACTGAGCGCAGCACGAGCCGGCCGGGCCAGCTCACAAACGCGGCAGCTGGGGCAGCGGCTGCGGGAGCTGGTGGGGCTACGCGAAGCGTCTGGAATAAGATATCTCCGTGGGGCACCTTCTGACAGGCCAACTCCTCACCTGGCGTGCCCGTTGTTCGAGGTGTCGGTCGGAGGGGCGCGGGGAAGCACGGCGAGGCGGACGGAGAGAGGTGACTTTGAGGCTAGAGGCCCCCTCCACAGTGGCCCCGCGGCGCACATCTGACCTGGCGCACCCCAAGCAGTCGGTGCGTCGACTATGGATGCTGTGAGGCCACACTCCAGCAGCGGCTGCAGGAGCACTGTGCCAGAACGCCCCCGCGTAAAGCGGGCGCCCAGGGCGTGTCCGTCCGCCGTGGGCGCGCCAGTGACAGGCATACATCGTCGTGGTCCTCCTCCTGTTTCTGCTGCTGCTGCTGATGGTGCTACCGCTCCCCGTCCTCCTTGTCCTCTTCATCCCGCTCCTCCTCCTCCTCCTCCTCCTCCTCCTCCTCCTCCTCGTCGTCGTCCTCCTCCATCTCTTGCCATACCTTATTCCTTACCTGTGAGGCCACCTTTGGGCGGGTTGGTGACAAACATACGCTGTCGTGATCCTGCTCCTACTTCTGCTGTTGCTGCGGATGGTGCTGCCACTCCTCGTCATGCTGTTCCTCTTCCTCCTCCTCCTCCTCCTCCACCTCCTCCTCCTCCTCCGCCTCCCCCACACCTCCGCCACCATCCCTCCTCCATCAACATCATCATCATCCTGCTTCTCCTCCCCCCTCCTCCTCCTCCTCCTCTCCCTCCTCTCCCTCCTCCTCCTCCTCCTCCTCCTCCCTCCTTCCCACCGTTGGGCGCGCTGGTGACAAACATAAGCTGGCGCGGTCCTACTCCTGCACCTGCTGTTGCTGCTGACGGTGCTACTGCTCCCCGTACTGTTTTTTCCTCTTCCTCCTCCAGCCCATTGTCATACCTGTTCCCAACCTTGAAGGCCACATATTGGATGACAAGACATCTAGCCGTGTGTGGACGTGACATTATTGTTTTACGTGCAATGGACGCACAAGTCAGCACACATGTGGACACGCATCGAGATATTAGCGTGGGTTCGTGCACGTACATAAATGCCGATCTGAGCATACATCTTTACATATACGTATGTGTGAAAATATCGATATAAAACGGCCTATATACATGTGTGCGTCTACGCCCTTTTGAGCACCATGCGCTCAAATAGGGCTGCTTCACAAGGCTGCTAAGTCATGCAAACTCACACGCTGCTGTGGTTTGTTTAGGCGCATGGTGCTTAACGGAAAAACGCGTATCATGTGTCAATCAGTCTCGCAACCTATCGGTGCAACGATCTATCCATCGGTTTCCCTGGGGGGCTGTGATATGCAAAACTGTCGCCACACTCGACGACTGCTGGGGGGTCCAGCGGAGTTACGCCCCACGCGGGCCAAAATTAGACCTCGCCACCCCTGGTTGGGCGGCGATCTGTGAACCTGTCGCCACGTTCAAAAGCCGCTGGGGGGCCCAGCGGAATGACGCTCCACGTGGACATAAATTACACCCTGCCATCCCTTGGAAGGGCTGCGATCTGCGAAACGGTTGCCTTTTTCGAAGGCTGTTGGGGGGGGCGCGGAGCAACGCCCCACGCGGATTTAAATCAAACCTCGCCGTCACTGGGGGGGTGCGATCTGTGAAACCGTCGACATTTTCGACGGCTGCTGACGGTCCAGCGGAGCAACGCCACACGCGGACCTAACCTAGACCTCGCCATCCCTGGGGGGCTGCGATCTGCGAAGCTGTCGCCAATTTCGAAGGTTGCTAGGGGGGTCCAACGGAGCGACGCCCCACGCAGACCTAAATTGAATCTCGCCGTCCCTGGGGGGCTGCGATCTGCGAAACCGTCGACACTTCCGACACCTGCAGGGGGTCCAGCGGAGCGACACCCAACGCAGACCTAAACTAGACCTCCCCTTATGTGGGGGGCTGCGGTTTACGAAACCGTAGCCACTCGCGAGGGCTGCTGGGGTACCAGCACAGTGACGCCTAGCGCGGACCTACATTAGACCTCGCCGTCCCTGGGGGTACCGCGATCTGCGAAACTACCGACACTCTTGGGGGCTGTCCGTGGGTCCGGCCCAGCAGAGTGACGCCTCACGCGGGCCTACCTTTTATCTCGCCGTCCCCAAGTGGCTGCGATCTGCAAAACCGTTGCCACTTTTGAGGGTTGCTGGGGGGTCCAGCGGAGTGGTGTCCCGCGCGAACCTAAATTAGACCTCGCCGTTCCTGGGGGGTCTGCGATCTGCGGAATTGTCGTCACGTTCGACGAGGGGAGTCTAGCGGAGCGACGCCCCACGCGGACCTAAATCAGACCTCGCCACTTCTGGGGGGGGCTACGATTTCCGAAATTGTCTCCACGTTCAAGGGTTGTTGGGGGGTCCAGCGGGGTGATGCCCCACGCGGACAAAATATAGACGTCACCATCCTTACGGTTTGCGATCTGCGAAACTGTCGCCACCGTCGGAGACTGGCGGGGGTCCACCGGAGTGACGGCCCACGCGGACTTCGACCAGCCTGATTAGACCTCGCCATCCATGAGGGGCTGCGATCTGCGAAACCGTAGCCACTTTCGGAGGCTGCTGGGGTGCCCAACGGAGCGACGCCCCGCGCGGAACTGATTAGGACCTCGACATTCCGGGAAGGCTGCGATCTGCGGAACTGTTGCCACTTTCGAAAGCCGCTGAAGTGTCCACCAGAGTGACGCCCGGCGGGTCCCGAAGACCTGGCGGCGCGTTGAGCTCCCGCGCTGCACGGTGCAGGAATAGAACGGGGAACCTGGTAGGCGAGGTCGGCCTCGCTCGCGTCTTGCACGAGCTGTGAAACAGCTGATCTCTGGAGCGCCAGAGCGACATGACGCGGGTCGCGCTGCTTGTCTAACGTGCCACTGGGAAATGACCGCCACCCTCTGTCCTCCTCATATTTCCTTTGTTGTTGTCACGTCAACTTGTCGGCCGCTCGTCCGTCCTTTTCCTGCCCCTCGTTCCCGCCTCAACTTTCTTTCCGAGCCTAGGGTCTCAGTACACGTGTTTTGTTATGCTGCCCTGTGACTCGCGCAGCGCGCGCACTTCTCTTCTAGCTTGCACAACTACTTACAGATCCTGTGCTGTCACCTGCAAAAATATTCTGGACCATCTCCTCTTGTCATTTCGTGCAGAGGGGTTGGGTACGTCACAGGGTAATTGTTGTCGCTGGCTTGTCATACGAGTTGTGGTTTTGCATTGATGGTCATCGATACGTTCATCGATTTCTGCTATTGTTGCTCGTGGTCTTATCATTGCTCGTTGTCCCGTCGGATGCATGATGCTAACAGGGCGCAAATGTTGTATTTGCTAGCCCGCAAGGGTTATAGTTGTGTCACGCTGGTGCCTTTCTGATGTTTTCTTGTATGTGCCTATATATATATATATACACGGTTGTCCCGAAAGGTTCGTTGTTTTGTCTTGCGGTCTCGCACAAGTCATTGTGTTATATCAAGGGGTCGAAGAGCGCGTATGTTTGTATTAAGGCTTCGCAGGGGGTTCCTGACATCGCAGAGAACATGTGGTTGCATCATTGTTTCGAAAACCCATCGACAAAACCATCAGAACAACCATTGAGACAACCATCGAGGAAACCATCGGGACAACCGTCGCAACAATCATCGGGACAAGCACTGGGACAACCATCGAGCCAAACACCAGGACAACCATCGGGACAACCATCGGGAGAATCGTCGGGACCACCATCGGGGCAACCACCGGAACAACCATCAAAACAACCATCGAGACAACCATCGGGGCAACCATAGAGACAACCTATTGGAACAATCCCGCGCCACGGCCGCCGCGGGGGCGACTCATTTTTGTCTGATTTGGCATATACTAGATGACGAATTCGAGCAGCGTCGCCTCCCGAAATCGAGTCCCTGGTTGGGCTTTTCACTTTTCACTTCGGCCTCACCCTCCAATCTCCGATGTAGTGATCCTCCTTGTCTGACCACCAGACGTGTCACTTGGGCAAGCCAGGCGTTTGTCCTGAGACTCCCTCCCCGTTGATGAGCCCGAACCTTGAAATTCCTAAACGTTCAACGGGTGGAGTCGGGGTGGTTTTCAAAATGTGGCTCTCGTTTCAGTGCCGCGCACATTCATCTTCAGAGTGTGGCTCTCGCCTCGGCGCCGCGCACATTCGTCTCACAAGAATCCAAAAAGTATACGAATCGAGGGGGGCACAATGTGGCTCTCGCAACAGCGCCGCGGACATTCGTCTTAAAAACTTCCAGCCGACCCCCTCGTCCTCCAAAGGCACCTTCAAGCACCGACCCTGGAAGCAGTTTAGTCGCGGATATCGAGTGTGCCACGGACCCGATGGCGCCCAGACTGTGCGGGACCTCTCCGGCAAAACGCCTGTTTAGGCCCAGCGGGTAAGTGCCTCTTCAGAGCCCCATGGTCACAGGGATAAAGCGAAAAGCCCATCTGCCCCCCAAAAGCGGGAGATGACAGGGGCTATGCAACGGGCCGGCTGGCGCACAGATTTCGGGCACCGCTTTGGCAAAACACCCGTGTTGGACCAATGGACATGTGCCTTCTCAGAGCACTATGGCCACCGCGATGTAGCAAGCGTCGCATCTGCCTCCCAGCGGAGGAGCCGCCAGTGGCTATGCAACGGCCTGCTGGCGTACAAAGTTCAAAAACATCTCAGGCAACAAGCCCATTCTGGACCCCTAGACACACGCCCCCTCGGGGGCTCATGAGCGCCGCGACCTGGAAGCAGTCACCGCACGAGACCGCCCCAAGGGGGCCGCCAGGGTGCCAAGGGGTATATCAGGGGCCCGTTCGCGCCCAGGTTGTGCGGACATGTGAAGCAGAATGCCTGTCTCGGCCCAATACACGAATATCTTTTCAGAGCCCCATGGCCACCGCGCTATAGCAGGGATCGCACTTAACCCTCCAACAGGGGGAGATCGACCATGGGGTATGTCACGGGCACGTTCGCGCCCAGGCTGTGGAGACCTTTCGGACAGAACGCCTGTTTCGGATCAGTGGACGAATGGATGTCTTTTCAGAACCCCATGGCCGCCTCGATGTAGCAGGGATCGCACTTTGGCACTTAGCCTTCCAACAGAGGGGAACCTGCCATGGGGTATATCACGGGCACGTTGGCGCCCAGATTTCGAAGGACTACCTGCTTCGGCTCAGTAGACGAGGGTCTTTTCAGAGACCCATGATCACAGCGATGGAGCAGGCATCGCATGCGGCATCGAATTTGGCCCACTGCTGCTAGACCACCCTCTGCTAAGATACATTCACACACAGACTCAGTGGATCATGCGCACTCAATCTCACCCTAAGCAACTCACGCCCAGTCTCACTCGCAGTCGGCTGCACACCCATTCCGACACTTCCAAAAAAATCTGTAGAAGATCCACCGACCCCCGCGTGCTGGGGGTGAACAGGCGTGTAGGACACTTGGCTGTCCCCCTGGTTTCCCTTCCCCCACGGTTAAAGATCCGACCTCATCAACGCACATCCTGGGCTCCCGACGACTCGAAAAATGCTCAAGATGCCTTTCAAGACACTAAAGAAGGTCTCTGGCGCCCCGAAGAGCCCTTAGCAGACCCAAGATGGCCTCAAGATGGTCCAGGAGGCTTCGGAGACACCCCGAGGGAACCTCCAGAGAATACCCCAAACGGCGGAAACAAACATCGATATCCACAACGAGCTTGAAATATTGTCGCGTTCTCATCCTGCAACACTCATCGAAACCAAATGCAAGTTTTGCTCCGACCCGCTCGCCCCCGAATTTCAATGCTGATGGACGCGCGCAGCGCGGCCCGCGGGGTCCACCAAAAAATTGCAGTCGCCAGTGTCGGCGTCAACATTGAAATTGGGGGCCTCTGGGCGTCGCCACGTCTTGGGAAAAAAACTTGTTCCCCAATCAGAGCTTGCCTCTGTAGGGGTCCGAGCGGATTCATATGGTTAGGTGAGGTTTGTCACCGATTTTCGCGGCCCGCCCAGGTGTCCGGGTGCCCAGGTGCCCGGGTGCCCGGGTGCCTGGGTGCCCAAGTGCCCGGGTGCCCAGGTGCCCGGGTGCCTTGTAGCCCTATAGCCCTACAGCCCTACAGCCCTATAGCCTTATAGCCTTATAGCGCTAGAGCCCTATCGCCGTAGAGTCCTATAGCCCTATAGCCCTATAGCCCTATACCCATATAGCCCTATAGCCCTATAGCCCAATAGCCCAATAGCCCAATAGCCCCATACCACTATAGCCCTACGGCCATATAGCCCTGTAGTTCTATAGCCCCATAGCCCTATGGCCCTATAGGCCTATAGCCAGATAGCCGCATGGCCATATAGCCGTATATCCCTATAGCCCTATAGCCCTATAGTCCTATAGCTCGATATGCTTATAGCCATGTAGCCCGATAGCCCTGTAGCCCCTAGCCCTATATCCCTATAGCCCTATAGCACTCTGGTCCTGTAGCCCTATAGCCAAATAGCCCTATAGACTCATAGACCTATGGCCCTATAGCCCTATAGCCCCATAGCCCCAGAGCTCCGTAGCGCCATAGCCCCATCGACCTATAGCCCCATAGCCCCATAGCCCTATAGCCGTAAAGAAGACTTTGGTTGGGGCTTTTCTCCGGTATCATGTTTTATTTCGAGGAGGGATATGGGTTCCCGACGGCCCGAGACGGCCCGACACGCCACCAGAACGACCCAAGACGGCTCAACAGGCCCCCCAACAAAGCGCATCGACGTCCGAACAAGCCCCCCAGGCGGCCCAAAACGCCCTCGAGGGGGCCACCGGAGTGCCCCACAAGACCCCAAGAGAGCCCCAAAATGCTGCAAGAAAGTCCCCCAGGAGGGCCCCCAATGGCCCGATTATCTAGAAGCGTCCTCCCCTTCCTTCCGGTCCCTCAAGTGAAAAAGAAACAACTGTATCAACAGAAAGGCCCCTAAGAGGCCCACCCAAAAATCCCACAAGGCCGCAAAAAAGGCCTCTGCGACAGGTCCCAGACAAAGCCGCACCCTCCAAAAACCATCACGACTCTGCTCGGCTCAGGGGCCGGCGGAGTATCGCGAGCTTCTCGGATAGATTTAGCATGGGGATCCGCGTCGAGCATCGTTCGAGTGGAATCCGACGTTCGGGATCACAGTCGAACCACCATGGAGGTTCGATTGCAGCAGGAAATCGACGGCGGTCCTGCTGGCAACCTGCGCGGCAATCTCCCCGCCTCCAACCTCCTCCTGTTACTGTTCCTCCAGCTGAAGAAGACGGCACAGCATGAAAAGGTTCACTGCTACATTAGGCGGAGAATAGGGAAGGGGGGGAACCGAGGAAGCCTATGGAGTCCCAGGGTCCCCCCAGTTTAAACGGGTTCGTTTTGACAAGATACATCAAGTCATTTCGCTCTCAACCTTCCCGTGCACGCATTGACAGGTTCACTGCTACATTCGGTGGAGAACAGTTTTGCTACCTCGAACCACCCGTCTTGGCGAAGCTTAAGACGCAACAGCAGCCCAAGATCCTAAAGGTTTCACTGGGAGGGTGCGGAGGGCCATGTACGAACAGCCGCCACACAGTCCCTTTGGTGGTTAAGCAAACAGTTCACAATGCAACCGGCGCATTTCGGCGGGTACGGAGCGGCCAGGGAGGTCCACGTGGCTCCTGAAGGGGCCTTGCCTTCAAGGACAACATGTGGTTTTCCAGAGGCCGAACACATCCCCAAAAAACTGTGGCACCGCTTGTCGAGCTTACGCCGAAGAACGAAAACTTCGTGCGTTTCCTCCAGCGGACTCCGAACTGACACTGATCACAGAAACGGAAGTGCATGCTGTACTTTACGACAAGGTTATGTGACTGCGCTGTGTACCACGCCCTAATGTTGACCGAATGTTCAAGCACAAAAGGGACATTGGCTCGCGCGAGGCACCCCATCAAAGTCAGGGCGGCCAAGAACGCGGCATTCCCTGCTGCGGCTCGCTTTCTAGTGTACTCTGTAGCATCTGGAATTCCACTTGGGCGCAAGGCAGATCGCCCTGGCCGGCATCCTCTGTCAGCCGCCGAAATGCACAAGGAGGACCGAGGGCGGCGGCTATCACTTCTCTGCGGGCGACACCACTGCGAATTCGAGCGATGACTTCGGGTCGAGTGAGGTCCTCGCCGGGACCGTTCTGACTATCAGAACCGCAGCATGTGAAACCTCGCCTCAAAACGGCATGGCCTATCCACTCCGAGCCTGAGAACAGATCTAGCACGCACCTACGCTGGCGGCCTTGCCACCTCACAGTGAAATCGCCTCGGCACCTTTTCTGAGCAGCATGTCCTCGAGACGACGCTCGCAATCTGTCAACGCGCCCCCCAACGGGGATGGCAGGAGTGACCGCGACTGTCCGAGACGAGCGGCCTTCCCGTAACGCTGCATCGACTTGGCGTGCTCCCACTGGCCCCTCTTCTGGATCTCCTCTAGCGGCCTGCGGTGCCCGGCCACATCTATGCTCGGCCCTGAATGTCGGGCCCGGCACGGGACAATATGGTGCTCCACGCTAAGATCCTCCAGCGCTGACCTGAACATCTTCAGGAACTGTGGAAAACTGAAATCCCGCACCTTTTCTCCTGGAGCCCCGTTCGCGAGCTCTCGGAAGATGGGCGCGGCACACTGATACCAGCCGCTGTCTAGCAAGACTCCTACGTCAGCCAGGCCTGCATGGCTGCGCAGCGGCTTGCTGTCCGAAAACAAGAGCAGGGACCACCAGCGGCACGCCCCTGGCGCTGGTGCGATGACGTTGCTGCGCGCCAGGGTGAGCAGACGGTTTGGCCCGAAGCATCTGGACACCACGGCGAGCAGGAAGACGGCCATCTGGAGAGCTCCGCGCGCCGCCACGCGCCACGGCAGCCCGCGCCAGAGGGCCAGCGGCCACGCCCGGCGGCTCCGCCCAGGCGCCAGCTCGCGCCAGCCGGCGGCACCTCCAGGCTCGCGGCGTCATCACCTCGCCCT
>CAUYUJ010014791.1:0-5000 GCA_963575745.1 Prorocentrum cordatum
TGGAGCTTGCGAAGCGAGACGCGTGGGCGGGGCTGGTTAGGGTCGTCACTGGTGGCTGCTTCAGTGTCGTAGTGCTGTTTGGCCCATACTCGCGCTGCCTCTGGCGAGTATAGTGCCTGCGGCGGTGGCCACGCTGCCGCGATGTCTGGCCTGCGCCTGGTGCTAGCTTCCTGGTCGTTTGCTTCAGCCGCCTCACGGAGATCTGGATGATCGTAGCCAGCGATGTGGAGGGCGTGCGCACAGTCGCCCATGCCATAGGCATGTGGTAGGGCACGGCACCTGGAAGCAGCTTCTGTGGGGGCGCACCAGTCCATGCGGATGAGGAGGCTCTGGACCCGAGGGTAAATGAGACGCGCTCCGTGGGCCTCCCCTTTCACGACGTTGTGCCTGTTTTCCCCGCGCGGTGGTTGGGTGGCCTCGCACATCCAGAGCGCGATGGGTCCCCACGCGAGGGTGTCGTCTTCGAGACTGTAGGGCGGGTGGGGCGGCATTGCGTACCACGCGGCCAGCGAAGGGTGCACGCTCACGTACGCGCGGCCAACGTTGGTGACAGTTCGACCCTTCGCTTCACGGCGGGGGCCTGGCAAGAGGTGCCCTCCGCTGGCAGCAAGACGGGCCGCAAGGTCGCCGCGGGTCCCATGCCAGAAGACAGTGGGCGCGTCGGTGGTGGGTTGGCGGAGGTCCCACGTGAGGTAGGGGAAGATTGTCTCGCCTGAGTTCCCGCCCGAGTCTTCCAGCACCCAAGTGAGGCGGTTTGGGGGCCTCTGCATGATGTCAGTCCACGGCCCCAGCGCTTGGAGTGTTAGATCATGGGTAAATCGAGGATGGTCGTGGAGTCGCAGAGCGTCTTTGATGTCCTCTGTAGACACGCCACTGTTACCAAGCGCAAAGCCGTTTTGGTACAGGGCGTTGAGGGTGCTCGTCGGCGGCACGGGGACCGCTGGGTCGCGCTGGATAGTGTTGCGTAAGTTGCGTGTCGGTGGCTTGAGGGATGTGTAGGGCATACCAGGGCCTGAAGGCGACTGGGGCCTGGCGGGTGATGCATAGCGCGATCGCCGTCGTGGTGGTTGGGTGTCCGCGTCGGGAGAGGAACCGCGAGCATCAGCATGTCGGAAGATGGACCACGGGCTAACGTGGGTGCACTCACGTGTTTCCCTTGCCTCGGTGTCGCTGCCGTGTGCTGTGGCATCTTCATTAGTCGGTAGGTTACCGTATGCCGCGCCGCTTTTGGAGCCGTCTCGCGGGGACGGGCTGGTCGATCTTGGTGTGACAGACGAGGCTCGCGATACGGCGGCAGTGACTTCGACGATGGCGGCGGTGGTGGCGGTGGTGACATCGGCGACTGCGGCGGCAACTGCTGCGGCGTAGTGTTCCTGCAGCAGCAGATGTCGGAGTGAGTGCACGTGCTGGTCGTCGTGTTCGTCGGCAAGCGTGCACGGCATTTTGCATGTGGCCTCATCGCGCGGCCTCCTGCTCGGTTGGCAACAGCGGAGGCACCATTGGGCTGTGGATGAGTCCAGGGCCCGCGCACAGATGCGGGCTCCTACGTGTCCGACGGCTCCTTGAGCAAGGAGTTTGGCGCCGACGAGTAGAAGACCGCACACAACTCCGCCCGTGGCAATAGCCCCGAGTTTGCCGCTGGCCCATTTCAGGACACCCCCGAGGCCGACCCCGACTGCGCTGGCTCCGCCCGAGACGCTATCTCTGAGTTTGACGCTGGTCCAATTGAGAGTGGCCCACAATGTGGACGGGACATTGTATGTCGTTTTGCGTCGGGATGTGGTGGACACCGATGAGCCTGGTGCCGTCGCTTTGCGTCGTCGTCGTTGTCGGTAGCTGGGGTCTCGGCTCGGTGTCGGCAAGTACCCATCGATCTGGTCCTTGTACGGCATTGCTATCACGATGGCGTACGTGGCCACAAAGAGGCAAATGAGGCAGCCACAGTGTCGTGATGCCGCTGCGCTGTGCTGGGGCTCGTGGGAACCGCTGGCATCTGGGTACTCGTCATCGATGGGGTCGTTGTCGGTGTCGGCCTGCCAGTGGTCAATGACACTGGGGTTGGAGTCAGTCCCGTTAACACGGCAGACAAGGGTGCGGGGCGTGGTGCTGCCACCTGCGGTCTGGGGATGTCCAGGTCCAGCCAGTGCTGCAGCGGGGCTGAAGCCGCCACTGCGCGAGCTGGCATGAGCTGGCGATGCAGTGGCATGGCTTGTCGCGTCGGCGGCAGTGGCGCCTTCAGCATCGTTGAGCTGTGCGCAGGGGTCGGCCTGGGCCGAGTTGTTGGACGGACTGCTGTGCGACGAGGTGTGCCCTAAGTGGGGTTCACTGTCACGGTCACGCTGGGCCGTGTCGCCTGGTGGTGTCGTGCCGTCGCGATCCTGGGTTTCCATGTCGTCCTGGCTATCGTCCACATGGACCGAGCCCAGGGATATGTTGCTGATATCGTCCGACGCGTGGAACGAGTCCAGGGGTGTGTCGCTGATGTCGCTGGCCGCGATGTGCTGGAGCAGCCATGATACGGGGTCGCCTGCGGCCTGATCACCCGTGGCGTGCTGGGCGAGGCCAGCTGGCGGTGGTGGGTTAAGCGGTTCCATCGGTGCCGCGGCGAGCTCCGCCTCGACAAGCGGCTGCATGTCTGTCGGGTGGTGCAGGATCGCATCAGCGAGGTACGCCAGGGCGTCTTGGTCGGGTGGGGGAAGGCCTCTGGGTAGTAAGGCGTGGGCCCGTGAGAGGAATGGCGGCAAGGGTGCCGTGAAAGCCTCAGGGCCGACAAGCTGGGCACGAGCACCCTGGTATTCCAGAAGGAGGCCAAAGTATCGGGTGGAATACTCGCGGCTGCCCTGGATACGTGTGAGGTTGCGGTTTGTGCGCTGTCTGTCGGGGCCCGCTCTATACCAGATGTCCTCGCACATGTCGAACGCGGTGAGCTGGCGCAGGGCGTCGGTTGTGTCCTCAGAGTCCTCCTGGAAGAGGTGCTCGTACTGTGGCAGATGGAGCGTCGCCAGGATGTACGGGACGCAGTCCTCGAGCCATGCCCAGAACACGTCCTGGTGGTCCTCACCTGGTGCCCACGCCGCAGCGCACGGTATGAGCCGGGCGCGGATCATCATCAGGTGCCAGAAAGCGGGGTCCTCCTCGGGTTCGCCCCTAGCGCACAGGGGGGTAGTGAGACCCGTGGGGCTATAGCGGGGCACGACAGCGGGGCTGAAGCCGCCACTGCGTGCCTGGCCTGTATCAACGTCCCCGTCAAGGATCTGCTGCACCACGGTCGAGGCCACGCTGGGGGTGGATTGCGATGCATGTGTCGTAGTTGACAAGGGCGTGCATGCGCTCACGATGGCGCCCAGCGATCCGTTGCCGCACGGACCCGCGGCGGCGGTGCTGTTCACGATCGGGTCCAAAATGGTGCAGTGATCGTACTTGTAGATGCTGTCATCGTAAAAGTAGAAAAGAGTCCCACGTTCAGCGTGTCGCAGGAAAACCTCACCCCCATGCTGGGGCGCACCGCTTGAAGACGGGTGTGCTCCAGCGAGCGAGGGGAGGGCCAGGCTGCAGGCAAGGCGCCACATGATGGCGAGGCCTGGCGGGCGGCGCGAGCGATGAGCCAAAAGCTGCATGTCAGCACGCATCCTCAGATACCCCTGCATGCTCATGTACATTGCAACAATCACGCCCCCTGCAAGATGACGGGTGTCCCTACACCAGATAGCTTGCGCGTGCTGCTGCCAAAACTGACATGATATGACAAGAAAGAGATACGACGCGAAGAGAGAAGAGATGCCTCTGAAGGCGCTTCCTCGGAGGGCTGAGGCAGGCTCTCTGAGGCACCTTCAATAGGGTTCCTGGGTGACCCGACCCTTGTCTTTGCCTTTGTCAGCCCCTGGGGGCCCCGTCCCTGGGGTGACCTGGCCTGGCTGGTCGATCCACCCGCAGACAACCACGGGATCGGCAACTGATGCAGCTTCCTCCTTCTTAGTTTCCAGAGTGGCCACCTGTGGCAGGTGGATGGTGCCCCCCGTGAGGTGCCCGAGGAGGGCCTGGATGTCGCCACGCAGTGCAGCGGCTTCGGCGGTTGCCGTCTGTTGCTGGGTGACGACGGTGGCAAGCCCCCGTTCCAAACCTGAGACGTGCTCCGTGAGTGTGGCCTGGGAGGAGAGAACGCCCGCAAGCTGAACCTGCATGTTATCCACCGTGTTGGCAAGCAGCTCGTGCTGTTGTTCCATGTGTTGGATGCGGGTCGTGGCGGCATCTGGCAGTTTAGGGGCCGATGCGAAGCGTTCGCCGAAGGTGTTGAGTTCGTGGGAAGCCACGCTGTATTCATCACCTGATGAGAGGATCTCGACGTCGTCAGCGTCGCCTGGTACTTCGGCGGCTGTGGCAGCGTCCCCTTCGGTGTGGCCCCCACCTTCAGCCGCCACCGTGCCAAGCTGCGGGTCACGGCCACCTGATCCTTGGACGGCCGTCTGCTCGGCAGCTCCGTCCGTGCCGTGCGGGGGTGCAGAGGAGCTGCGGCCTGGGGCGCCGTGTGATCTCGCGTGCGGCGTGGCGTCGCGTTTCCCGCTGGAGGATCGGTGGCGCTTGGCTAAAGGCTCCTCCTTGGGGATCAGGAGCGGTGCGACGCCCTTGCCTTTGGGCGTGGCAGTCATGAGGTCGTGGAGGTAAGGGCTCTGGGCCGCTTTGGTGAGGAGTGTGCCAGTGGCGGGGCTGAAGCCGCCACCACGGGCTGGCGGCGTCACAGGCTCTGTGATGGTGGTAGGCGTGACGATGGTAACGTTGTCCCTCTTCGGCACCACCTCAGCCAGCGGGGCCTCGGTGATGCTCCACGGGATGGGGCACCCTGCGACCTGTACCGTATATGTGAGTGGGGGACGATGGGCGCGCACTAAGGCAAACTGAGCCGCAGTGGCTGGGTCCCAGGCGGTGTGGTAGACCTCACAGTCCCATTTAACGGACGGGCCCGTGAGAGTCTTGGCGAGCTGGGTCAGCGTGGCGTGGCGTGC